>VMDO01000272.1:0-108353 GCA_007922755.1 Pedetes capensis | reverse complement strand
CTATAAGGAGTATACCCAAGGTTAAATAAAACTAAAGGGAGCACGTGACCATGTGTTCTCTCTCTTGAGAAGGCCACGTCCATGTCTTGGACATGTACCATGATTCTTAGTTGTCTCTCTCCCTCTCTATGTGTCTGGGCTTCACTCTGAAGCATCTACTACCCCTTTCCCTTTATCTAATAAACTCAAAATTCGGCTTTACTTCTCTCTCTTGCCCTGGAATTCTTTTCAGCGACCAAGACAAGACCCAGCATTCCCCGAGTAGAGGTCCCGAGAAGAGTAACTCCTCAGGGCAGGTGGTAACATTGGGGTACAGTGTGATAGTAGGCCCGGGTCTCTTCAAAATCACTCTGGTCCCTCAGAAAACTAGCCCTCAATAAAAGCTGATAAGGGCAGGTTTGTCATGAGATGGCTGGGCCTGCCTTAGGGCTGAATTAAGAAAAATGTGGCGCCACTAGATAACTTTGTAAATGGTTGCTAGATAACTTTGTAAAAGGTCAAATTCAGAGAATTCCTGCAAATGGCTAAACTCTGGGAAATACAAATTACTTTGTACTTTGTACCCTTTTACCTTAAAAAACTTTCTGCTTCTGTAATTCTGCTTCTCCTCCCCTATCCTATAAAGCCCCAAAGCACTGTGAGTCAGTGCTGCTTTCTGAAAGTCCACTCCCAGGACTGAAAGTAGCAAGCCGGCCTGTCTAAATAAACTTTTCTGCTCCCGATCTGTTTGTGTGTGTCTTGGAGTATTTTTCTGGGGTCGAGCCACTGGGTACAACAAGAGCACCCCTAACCACTGGTGACATGTCCACATTGAGGCATATATCAGTACTTCATCCCATTGTTTGTATATACCCCAATTTGTTTATTCATTCAACTGTAGATGGACATTTGGTCTGTTTCTACCTTTTGACTACTGTGAATGTCCTGCTATGTGTGTATATGTACTTTTTGCGTATCCATTTTCTGTTCTTCTGGGTATGTCCCTAGGAATGAGATTTGGGCATCATCCTATAATTCTATATTTAATTTTTTGAGAAACTGCCAAACTGTTTCTGTAGGAACTGACCCATTTTACATTCCCACCAGCAATAAAGGAGGTTTCTAATTTTTCCACATCCTTACCAACTCTTATTTTCTATTTTAAAAATTATAGCCATCTAGTGAGTGTGAAGTAGTACCTATTTGTGGTGTTGATTTGCATTTTCTCAATGACTAAGAATGTTGTTTTTCATGTGTTTGTTAAGCATACAGAATTTTGAACAATGCATCTTATTTTGAATATACTAGGGAAGCTGGCTTTTGACAAGAAATCATTGATGACTCCCAATGTATTACAAGTAATTATCATATAATTTATGTTTCTAAGATTTTATATATTTCTTTTATCACAGTGATTACCTATAGAAAAAGCTGTATTTTATTTTTTTTCTTGGATGTAGACTGGAAAGGATTTTCTCCACTCCCTGAACAATACTCCTTTTATGGTATTTTCCCAGTCCATGCCTGAGTCTTCCACAGTATTGAGCAAGTGCTGTGAAAGAACTCAGAAATACATTGCCATGGTGATAATATCTGTCCTTGCGAAACACTGCTGTGTGAGCCATTTTATCCCTACAATTTTGCTTAGAGCCATCTCTTTGTAAGATTTATTCACTGATTTGCTTTTTAAATGTGGGTATATGATACATTCTTAATAATGATAACAACAGCAACAATCACCACCAGGATTCATTGAACATTTATTATGGGCTAGATTATGTACTAGATGTTTTGCATAGATCCCCTGGAATTCCAGAAGAATGTTATCTCCTAAGGGTAAGATTTCACTTTTTGTGTCCATTGTTGAATCCCTAGCATCTAAACAACTCTGCATTTGTTGAATGAATAAACAACCCTTTGAGATAGTTACTGTGATTATCTCTATTTTACAAATGAGGAATCTGAAGCTAAGAAATATGAAGCAGTTTTCCCAAGGTCACACAGAGAGGCCACAATGGAACCCAGATTGGAGCTCAGAGAGCTGCTCCAGTGTCTCCCACGTGGCTGGTGAGTCACAGTGCTCCAAAACTGTGTTCATCTCTTCCTTCCGTGTAGTACATGGCAGCCAGCTATTTTTATCAATGAAGAAACAATTAAATTACCTTTTATTCAACAAGATATTTGTTAGTGGTCATCTGTGTACCCAGACTTTGTGGGGTATAGCGTTGAGAGCTGGGAGTTAGGGATAAGATTATATTCTGGGATCTAACACTACCTAAGTGATCTTGTTAGATACCATGTTCTCTCCAGACTTTTGACTCCTTATTTGTAAAATGGAAAATTGGACTAGGTAATATAAATGTGCTCCAGCAAGAAAATATAATGACTGTAAAAAAAATAGCACCAATAAGCCACAGTGGACTTGTGTGCTGGGGCTAAGGGCATGGAAGCATCATTGATGTGTATATAAAAACAGGCTCTTACTATGGTGCTGAGGCTGGCCTCGAGCTCACGATCCTCCTTCCCGAGTGCTGAGATTGCAGGCATGTGCTACCATGCCCAGCAGGTTTGTATATTTTAATCTTTAGGAGAATAAAAGAAAAGGAAATGGCAAAAAAAGAGAAAGAAATGGAGAATATATGGTGGCAGTGGTAGGCTTATATCATTTAGAAGGAAAATAAAGCAATTATTTAAGCAACGGAGAAGCCTCACCTCATTCCTAATTTTAAGAAATGAGATTTACTTCTTTCTGGGCCCTTTCCTCTGAGAAGCATAATACTTAAAGTTACTTGGTATTTAGTAGTGTCTTGGGGTTCTTTCATCTGAGCCCTCAACCATGCCAAGAAGTTTGAGGAGAGTGTTGGGCCTGGCCAAGACCTTCCAGTTGTCCAGTTAATCTCAGTCTTGATTGTTAAGTGCTCTAGGATGTCTTATCCCAGAATTTCAAGAAAATGTTGTAAAATTGCTATGTTTAATTTTGTGAGTTCTACTTTTAAACTCACTTGTTTAAAAAGCATGTATACCTCATGATAGTTTTTTGTTGTTCCAGGAGAATAGGACATTTCCTAATAAAACAGGTAAGTTAGCAAAACTTCCAAATCCTGTAACTTACTTTTTAAGAAAAAGATCTTAAAGTTAAAACACACTTTTTAAGATATATATATATATATATATATATATATATATATATATATATATATATATTTTTTTTTTTTTTTACATGGGAGAAGAACCTGGCAGCTCACTCCTAAAGACAATCCCAAAACAGTCAGCCATTGAAAACCCTATGAGTATCAGAAAAGCACTGATATAGTGCTGGGGATGGCACAGTGTCAGGGAGTGTATCATTCTGTTGTACACAGGGTCACTATGAGTCAGACCCAACTCAACAGCAGCAACATTTGTTTTATACTGTAAATTGGTCTGAATATTATATTTCTTATTCTTGAAGTTGCCAGTAAATGAATAAATGCACCAAGTCCTTACCAGATACCTGGTGTGTATGAAGCACTGTATTGGACACCCAAAATACTAAAAGGTGACCCTTGCTCTCAATTTTGTAAAAGGTACAAAAAGTTACAACTAACTGCAGTTTATCATGGAATATTATGAGTACCTTAAGCTAAATCTAAAGTGTTAGGGGAGGTACTGAAGCCAAGTCTTGAAGGCTGTATATCTATCCTTCAAGAGGGAGAGAAAGAGGGAGAGAAAGAGGGGTGGGGGGAGAGAGTGAGAGACTAACAGGTAGAGGGAATAGTATAAATACAGACTCAGAAGGAGAAATATTCAGGATTTATTTGGGGATTCATAATGAATTGGAGGGCTGGGATTTAGCTCAGTGGGTAGAGTGCTGTGCTGCAGTCTCTGAGGCCCCGAGTTCAATTCCCAGCACCTCAAAAATGGGAGAAGGGCCTGGCAATCCACTCCCAAGGCAATCCCGAAGCACTCAGCCATTGAAAACCCTATGAGGGTCGCTATGAGTCGGATACTGACTCGACGGCACCTAACAACAACAACAATGAATTGGAAGTTGTGATCAAATTTGTACTAAAAATTTTTTTAGAAAGATTCCTGCAACCGTTGGTTCATCATATGTCTATTGATGTTCTTTCTTCATTTCTACATCACCCCAAATAAAACAAAAGAATAAACAATTCCTTCATTCAATGAACATTTACTGAGTGCGGTGCACTTGGCCGTTTTCCTAGCTACTTGGGTGGCTGAGGCAAGAGGATCACTTGAGCCCAGGAGTTTGAGGCCAGAGTGGGCCATATAGGGAGACCTTGTTTCAACAACAACAACAACAAAAAAACAAAAGCAAAAGCATTTACTGAGTACTTTGCAAGGAGCTATAAAGTTAAATTCCTCCCCGTGTCTGTGAGCTTGTTGTTCTGTGGGGCCTTGGGTATTGCTGTGGTGCTGAAAGCTATACCAGTGGTATTTCAGATACTAGCAGTGCCAGCCATGGTGGGCAGGTTTCAGTTGAACTTCCAGACTAAAACAAACCAGAGAGAAGAACCTGACAGCCCACCACCGAAAAATTAGCCACTGAAAACCCTATGAATAGCAAAGAAGCACTGTCAAATATAGTACTGGAAAATGAGCCTCCCAGGCAGGAAGACATTCAAAAGAAGACCGGGGAAGAGTTGCTTCCTCAAAGTAGAGTTAATGATAAGAATGAAGTAGTGCCCCTGGGACCTCTTTTTGCTGATGTCGCACAATTCAAACTGAGGAGAAACACAGTGGCTGCAACAATGGGCTCAAACATAAAAAGATTGTGTGCATGGCACAGCACTAAGTGGTGTTTTGTTCTGTTGTACACAGGGTCACTATGAGTCAGATCCAACTTGACTGTACTTAACAACAAAACTACGTAAAGTTAAATTAGCCTTGTCCTCAAAGAGCTCAGAATCTGGTGGAGAAAACCATTTGAAATGGGGCCACCTTGGACAAGAATGAGCTGGGCTACACTGGGCTGATTGCCTGAGCTCTGTTTTTAGCCCTTGGGAACAACCTCAAGATGTGTAGCATTCCAGGAGAACAGCTGCATACTATATTCTGAAAGTGACGAAAGTGGCGCCTCTGTTTTTCCAGACCCAGAGCAGCGACTGTCCCTGAGAAGGAGAGCCAAGCCTTTTCTCCCCTGCCTTGTGCTGTTGGGCATGCTGTTCCACAGACTTATAGAGGGGAGATTTCATGCTTCTTGCCTTTGTCCTAAAGAAGGGCATATGCAGGAAGGAAGGGATGAGGTCATAAACTGTCCAGACCTCTCATTTTTAAAAAAATGCACAGAATTCATCTATTGGTATTTCTGAGATGGAGCAAAAGATAATAATAATGATGATAGGCAATGTTTATTGAATACTTACTTTGTGTCAGGACTATGACGAGGGCCTTAATATATTTATGCAATTTATTCACACAGCAGTCCTAAAAATTAGCTACTGTTTTCATCACCTTTTACAGATAAGGAAACTGAAGCTTAAAAAGATTAAGTAATTTTCCTTTGTCACATTGCTTATAAGTGGATATACAGTAATGGAAAGAGTATTGGAATGAGTTTCACATTTCACATTTAATAGCAAAAACTGAGGCTAGAGAGAAGTAATTAGTCTACAGGCTCCAAGCAGAGTGATGTCAGAGCCAGACTTAGAAACCAAATCTCAATTTTATGGCTTGAAAATTTTCTTAATCTTTTATAATAGAAAATTTCAAATGTATGCATATCCATCTCAGTCGGTTTCTATAATTGTATAGTCAGACTGATCTTAAACCAATTATACTCCCACCTTTTTGTCCCCCACCACATTATTTGCAAGTAAATACTAAGCATCATATTATTTCATCTATAAATATATCATATGCTTCTCTAGAAGCATATGAAAATCATAGCTATAATACTACCATCACACCTAAAATTAATAAGAACTCCTTAATACCATCAACTATCTAGTCTAAGTTCACATTTACAATTGTCTCATACATATTGTAATTTTTTTGCTTGCTTATATCAGGATCCAAATAAGGTCCACCCTTTACAACAGGTTAATAGATCTTTTAAATCTCTTCTGTCCTACAGCTTTCTCTCCATCTTTTTTGTTTCTCTTTAAGTATTGAAAAACTAGTTGTTTATCCTGTAGAGGTTGTTGCAACTTAGGTTTTGTTGACTATATCTCTGTGGTACACTTTAAGATGTTCTTCAACTGGGCATGATCGCACATATCCTAGTGACTTGGGAGGCTGAGGCAGAAGGATCGTGAGTTTGAGGCATGAGGCAGGTGGTGCAATTTAGCAAGACTCAAAATAGAAAATAAAAAAAGGAGGTGCAGTTCAGTGGTAGAGCACTTGCCTAGCATGTACTAGGTTCAACTCCTAGTACTAGTACTGGGTTCAACTCCTCAGTACTGCAAAATCAATCAATTAATCAATAAAGATATTTTTCTGTTGTCTGTATTCCCATGAATTGATAGCTGAATCTAGAGGATTGATCAGATTCAACCTTGATTTTTTTTTCTTTTTGCAACTGATTCATTCATAGATGATGTGATATATTTCTCCATCAAGGGGCACATACTGATTATCTCTCTTTTTGTGATGTTAGCAATCACTGATGCTTAAATAGAGGTTGTGTTTCTGTTTCCAGTCATGATGAATTGTCAAGAAAAGAATTTACCATCTCACCTTAAACCACAAAGAAAAAAAACATAAGACTTATGATACAATGCTTTTTAGGCATTGAACAGTAGTCATCACTGGACTGGGATCCTTAAAGAAAAAAAAGTGACCTATTTTCTGCCATACATACAAAGCAGTGGGATAATATAAGCCATAACATGGATAAAATTCAATTAGTAGAAACAGAATCCAGAAATGACAGAGATCATAGAATTAGGAGTCAAAGATATTAAAATGGCTATTTTAAATATGCTTCTTATGTTCAATCCCCCATATGTCTGTCAGCTTGTCATGCTGTGGGGACTTGCATGTTGCTGTGATGCTTAAAGTTATGCCACTGATATTTCACATACCCATGGTGGACAGGTTTCTGCTGAGCTTCCAGACTAAGACAAATTAGGGAGAAGGACCTGGCAGCCCACCCCTGACACAATTAACTATTGAAAACCCTATGAATAGCAGAGAAGCACTGTCAAATGTAGTACTGGAAGGAGATCCCTGTTAGCCTGGAAGGCATTCAAAAGATGAGTGGGGAAGAGTTGCCACCTCAAAGTAGAGTCGACCTTAATGATGAGAATAGTGACCCTGGGACCTCCATTTGTTGATATGGCACAACTCAAAATGAGAAGAAATATAGTGACTGCAACAATGGGATCAAACATAGAAAAGATTGGGTGCATGGCATAGTGTTGGGTAGTGTTTCATTCTGTTCATATGGGTCATTATGAGTTGGACCTGACTTGATGACACCTAACAACAACAATCATGTGTTCAATAGGTAGAAGAAAACATGAGCATAGTAAAGAGAGAAATGAAAGGTGTACACAAAGACCTAGATTAAGTTCTAGAGATTAAAAATATAATATTTGAAATGAAAAGTACATTGGATGTGATTGTTGTTGTTGTTAGGTGCCGTCGAGTCGGTATCCAACTCATAGCGACCCTCATAGGGTTTTCAGTGGCTGACTGCTTGGGGATTGCCTTGGGAGTGGATTGCCAGGCCCTTCTCCCATTGGATGTGATTAATAGTAGGTTATTGTTGTTATTGTTGTTGTGGTTCTTAGGTGCCATTGAGTAGGATCCAACTCACAGTGACCCTATGTACAACAGAATGAAACACTACCCAACACTTTGCCATGCACCCGATCTTTTTACTTTTGCACCCATTGTTGCAGTCATTATGTTTCTTCTCATTTCGAACTGTGCTACATCAGCAAAAGGAGGACCCAGGGGCTTTACTCCATTCCCATCATTGTGGTCGACTCTACTTTGAGAAGGTAAGTCTTCCCCAGTTGTCTTTTGAATGCCTTTTAGCCTGGGAGGCTCATTTTCCAGCACTATATTTCACAGGGCTTCTCTGCTATTCATAGGGTTTTCAATGACTAATTGTTTTGAGAGTGGGCTACCATGTCTGTCTCCCTAATTTGTCTTATTCTGGAAGCTCAGCTGAAACCTGTCCACCATGGGTATCCCTGCTATTGTATGAAATACTGGTGGCTTAGCTTTCAGCATCACAGCAACATGCAAGCTCCCACAGCATGACAAGCTGACAGACAAGGAGGGGAACGGCAGGTTAGACACAGTAAAAGAAAAAAATTATCATATGTAAGGATAAGGCAGTCGAAACTGTCTTAAATAAAGCATAGAGAAAGAAGACTAAAAAAATCGGTGGCATATCAGTGAGCTGTAGGACAATATCAAATCATCTCACATGAATGTAACTGGGGTTGGAGAAGGATAGAAATACCAGAAAAACATTTGAATAAATAATGACTGAGAAATGTTCAAGTTCAGCATTTAGTAATTAATCAGTCTGGTGCCCTACGAGGAGGCTAGTGTTGGAGAGCAAAGGGAAAGAGAGCAGCTAGCGAGACCTAGAGATGTTAACCAAGAATATGCAAACCAGGAAGGAAGGTGGGAATCCATGTCTACCTGGATGCCTTTTTCTGTAGACATGCAGCCTGGTTGTGGCTTGTGGCTAGTTATACCTGCAGAATAAATTGAGCTTTTCTTTTAAGCCTTCTTCCTTCAAATTCCTAGACCTGGATTACGCCTAAATCTGGTTTATCCCCTTTCCTACACACTAGAGAGTGAATCATTTGATTCAGAATGAATAGATCACCTGAATTAGATTCAGGAGGTATAGGATCAAGTCCTGACTGCCAGTTACTAACTATATGATCTCAGGTAAGCCACACAGTCTCCCTGAGTTTTGGTTTCTTCCACCTCTTGTCCTGCCACCTCCCCTCCCATAGTTGTTGAGAGAATAAAATGAGATAATATGGTTGAGAGTATTCTGTGAATTATCAAGATGTGTGCAATTGTAAGGGAAGAGGAAGATGTGGTTTCCTAGGGGGAATTTGGATTGCGAGGTCCAGGTTGTGTAAACCTTTCTTTCTATGCATTGTACCACAAGAGGGCAGCAGGATCCCATCTTTGCTCCTGTTTCTAGCAGAGGATGGAGAGGAGTGGGGAGAAAACAGGGAAGGCTGTGAATGCTGCTTTACTCTGTTGTGCAAAGGTGAAGATTAATAGTTGTCCCTTAGTATCCTCCAGGGATTGGTTCTAGAACCCCTGACAGACACCAAAATGCAAGAATTGTCAAGTCCTTTATAAAGGTAGGCACACTGTTTATAACCTATGTACATCTCTAGATGACTTACAGTTCCTAATACAATGAAATCTATGTAAATGTTGTTATACTGTATTGTTTAAGGATTAATGACAGGAAAAAGTCTGTACACATTCAGCAGAAATGCAATTAAATTTTTTAAAATTTTATTTTTAGCAGTACTGCTAGGTTGAACCCAGGACATTACACATGCTGGGCAAGTGCTCTACCACTGGTCTGCAACCCCAGATCCTTCTTTATTTTTTATTTTGTGATAGAATTTCACTAAGTTTCACAGGTTACTTCTGACTTTGAACTCATGATCCTCCTGTCTTGGCCTCCTATGTGGCTGGGATTATAGGTATGTGGCACAGTGTCCAGACAAAATATATGTGTGTGTGTGTGTGTGTGTGTGTGTGTGTGTGTGTGTGTGTATGTGTGTGTGTGTATGTGTATACGTGTGTGTGTGTGTGTGTGTGTGTGTGTGTGTGTGTGTGTGTGCAGCCATAGCCCTGTGACATCTGATCCAATCAGATCTTGGAAGCTAAGTAGGGTCGGGCCTGGTTAGTACTTGGATGGGAGACCACCTGGGAACACCAGGTGCTGTATTCTTGGGAGAAGGACCCGGCAACCCACTCCCAAAAACCAATCTGTGGTTGAAAACCCTATGAACAGCAAAGAAGCACTGACAATAGCGTTTTGCCTGTTGTATGCAGGGTCGTCATGAGTTGGAAACTGACTCAACTGCACCTAACAACAACAATGGTTCTAGTTAACAACTTAACAATTATAAAACTCTATGAAGTAGGATTTTCCATTTTATTATTCTTCTCATACAGACAATATAATTGAGATACACAGAGGTTAAAAAACTTGTCCAAGGTTATCAGTCAAAAAGATAGACTTTATTATCCTCAATTTATCCCAGCAACTCCGGAAGCAGAAGCAGAAGGATGACAAATTGATACCAGAGGTAGCCTTTGCAACATAGTGAGACTCTGTCTGAAGATAAAAATAAAAGAGTGGCTGGGGCGCAGCTCAGTGGTAGAGTGCTTGCAAGGTATGTATGAGGCCCTAGACTCCCCACCCTACTCCCCACCAAACCAAACCAAACCAAACCAAAACAACTATGTCAGGTACAGGAAGAGCAAAGACAAATGAAACCTAGTCCTTGACCTCAAGGCACTTTAGAGCAATTCCTTATGAGTGCTACATTGTTGTGATCCTCTGAAAGAGGGAACAAGATAGTCTCTGATGGTGAAGCCCACGGAAAGGTAAAACATTGGATCAAAAGTAACTTTCTTCTTTCTCTCCCTCCAGAATCCTCAGCTCCCAAATTGAGAGCATTCTCTCTCAGGCTCTCACTTCAGAAGTGTGGAATATCAAAGCCTGGAAGAGTTTGTAGGAAGACTGAGGATCCGGGGGAAAGTGACTTGCTATCTACCACGAAGTTCATTAGTGCCAGAACTAAATCAAGGCTGCTCTCCTGACCTCCGCTGAGAAATGCTTTTGAAGTAAGTTATGTTATAACAATATTTATTCTGTAACTGAGCTGACTTTAATGATTGAGGATTCTCAGATTCACACTGAGACTTCACAGGATATGGAGTCAGATAAGCTAACTTCTCTCTCCACAGCAAGTCATCAAACCAATCTCATCAGCAACCAGAATCATGGCCACTGGAACCTCTGTCACACTTTCCAGTTCAGTTTTCTTTCTATGCAGTCACCTTAGAGGACTTTCTTAGAGGAAGACCTTCCCATGTAGGCAAAGGCAGCAGGGGGCAGGGCATGGAGAAATCAGAGCAGATATCAGCATTTGTAGTTCATGATCCCCTCCAAGATAGACCATGATACACTGAGAAGAGAACGGAAAACTAACATAGCTCAGTTATCTCTCAGTTTATCCCTTCTTCTTCCTCTTGTCTTTATGACACCTTGAAACAGGTATATAATCACCATTGCCAGCTAAATCTCCCCTCCTTTTCCTCCCCTCTCAAGTCCACCTCTGCAATTCATTCCCCCTACTTCACAGTGTGTACACAAGCTTCCTCTAAGTCCTATGAAAGCAGTGAAGATATGACCAAAAGGAGTAGGATGAATACATTTGCCAGGATGCTGTTGTTGTTAGGTGCCATTGAGTCGTGTCCAACTCATAGCAACCCTTGTAGGGTTTTCAATGGCTGATTGTTTCTGGATTGGCTCAGGAGTGGATTGCCACATCCTTCTCCCATTTTTGCCATGCTGGGAATAGATCTCGCGGGACTTCAGAGACTGTAGAGCGACACTCTACCAACTGACCTAAATCCCAGTATTTTGTATGGTAATACATAATGTCAAATCTCTTACATCAAAGTCTGAGACTGGGGGCAGTTCTGGTTCACATAATCACTCAGGACTTGAGATATTGAGAATCCACTATCTTGTAGCCATGCCTCTGGAATACATGAATTTCTCTAATCCCTGCAAGGAAATGGAGAGAGCTGAAAAGTCTTCTATCAGCAGTCAAATGCCTTTGGCCTAAAGATGACAGGCACAATACTTCCACTCATAGCTCGTTGTCTATAGGAATGAATTGAAATGATTATCATTCTCTCATTATCTGAATACCGGTCTATCATTTTTCATTTTCTAAAACTTGGAGGATGGCAGGTTTGCTAGTTGGCTCTATGCCTTGACTTTTCTCATGAATGTTTGCTCTAGGTGAACCCAGTTTTGGTGCTCATAGAGGCACCGGTTAAGTTACAGAAACCCTTCCCTTCCAGCCTCTTCCACGCACAGTGAAAGGCTTCCTTCCACCCTACGTTATTCCTATTTGTCCTGAGTCTTAGCGTAATATCCATCTCCAAAACAGCCCTAAAAATGGTCAAGAGAAAGATATGTGAAGATAAAATCCTCAATTCTTGAGTTTGGCCTGGAAAGTCAGGACAAGATCAGCCCCTGAATTAATTTTTTAACCATCTGTATTCTGTGTGCTCTAGTGATTTTACACTATTAGAAACCCAAGCCAAGCCTGGTCGTTGGTCTTCCCAGGGTGGCCTTTCTGTTCCAGTTAAGGCAGTTATTTTGTTCATAACATATGGCCATGGCAGTCTCTGGCCATTTGCCCAGGACTCTCTTCCTTTGTTCTAGAAATTAACCAATTTTGATCCACAATTTTCTTCAATGTCTAGTCCAAGACGTAGCTCCCCTAAAGGACTTTTCCTCTGCAGTTCTCATTTGTTCCAGGACGTCCAGTCCTTGGGTCCCCTCAGCATGTGTATAAAGTCATCTGGTGTCCAGCCCTCCTGTAGTTCTACACTTCATGCTGTGCTTCCAGATAAATTTGTAAATTTTAACCCCTTCTAATAGGGCTTATAAATTTTAGCCATTCGAGTAGGTGTGTAGTAGTTAGGGTCTTACAGTCTTAGTTTAGGTTTTCCTAATAGCAAATGATGAATCTTTTCATGCACTTACTTGTCACCCATGTCTCTTCTTTGGTGAAGTATCTGTTCAAATTTATTCCCCATTTTAAAAAGTGGGTTATTTCTTTTTCTTATTATTGAGTTTTGACAGTTCTTTATATGTTTTGGGGTACAAGTCTGACTTTAGATAGATATGTTGCAAATATTTTATCCCAGTTTTGGCTTCTCTTTTCATTCTCTTAGCAGTGTCTCTTAATAGTTGTTGTTAGGTGCTGTCGAGTCGGTATCCAACTCATAGCGACCCTCATAGGGTTTTCAATGGCTGAGTGATTCAGGATTGCCTTGGGAGTGGGTTGCCAGGCCCTTTTCCCATTTTTGCGGTGCTGGGAATTGAACTCGGGGCCTCAGAGACTGCAGCGCAGCGCTCTGCCCACTGAGTTAAATCCCAGAAGCCTCTTAACAGTAGAAGTTTTAAATTTTGATCAAGTCCACTTATCAATTTGTTCTTTAAAGGGCGGTGCTTTGGTGGTGTACCTAACAAATCTTTGTCTAGCCCAAGGTCACAACTTTTTTTATGTGTGTGTGTGTTTATAAAAGAAAAAAATGTACACATACACACACACACACACACACACACACACATATCAGCTGTGGCTGTAGCTGAGTGGTAGAGTGCTTGCCTAGTATACACAAGCCCTTGGTTCAATCCCAAGTGTCCCCCCACATCCCCATACCCAATTGGCCCAGCCATTTGTTGAACAATACATTGTGCATAATCTTTCACAAAATAAATCTCTATTAAATCGAAGGGTATTAGAGCTTAAAGTGATCATAGAGGTCACTTGCTCCAGACGTTTTCATTTTACAGAAAAGAAAACAGGCTGACAGAAGTGAGTGACTTGCCCACGCCCACCTAGCTAGTGTTAGATCCAAGCATAGAATCCTTGTCTTCTGATTCCCAGGCCATTCGTTTGTTCATTATGTTGTCTTCTAGTTTTATTCTTTTAAGTACTCTTGTTCTTGAGCGTCATCATTCTGCCTTTTTCTTTTAGAAGAGAGAGTTGAGGCCAAAAGAGAGGACCATCTCTTTGGAGGCCATACTGTGGAGGCCCTCATGTCTCAAACCTCATCCTCTATGATTCTCCCTTCACTTACACAGCTGCAGTCTCCTTTCTGTTCCTCGAATCTACCAGGCACACTTCTGCCTCAGGACCCTTGCACTCTCCCTGGACTCCTCATTATCCATCTGCATCTCATCTGCTTCTTCATCTCCTTTCGGTCTTTGCTGCTATGTCTCCTCAGTGAAACCTTCCCTAAATATGCTTTTAAAATTGCAGCTCCTCCCACCAACAGTCTACATCCTTTCCCTGTGCAGTATTGTGGAGTCAGGCTGTGAAACCAGATTCCCATGGGGTGGAAAGAGATTCTGTGCTGTAGCCATCCTAAGGCTGTGAGTGAAGGTAGAGAATCCTGGTCTACACAATGATGGTTGAGGAAGGTTACCAAGCAGCTTGAAATCCTGTTTGTTTTTCCCCTCCCTTCATCTGTAAGGATCTAGAGCTCTCTGTACACTTTAACATACCCTTTGATCTGTGGGCTGGGTGTGACAAGTAATTTATAGAAAGGCAACCTCCTCGGGATTTATGTAGGTGTCAGATTTTCATATTGCTACCATTTCTTTTGCTTCTTCTCTGTGCCAGGCACATATCTTCAATCCTTACAAGAATTTTTCAAAGCAGGAACTATGATCTTTCTCTTGTACATCAGCACCTACTGTTCAAAGATATCAATGAAATTTGCCTCAGTTCATACCACTAGTAAATGGTGAGGCCCTGATTCAACCCTGGGGCTGGATGGCTCAGAACCTGAGCTGCTTCTACCTGTTTTGGTAAGGAGTTTCTGCTTTCGGTCCTTCTTTTCCCCTTTTCCCACCTCGAAGCTATAACATCAGGTGAAATATTGGAGCATGGCTGCGTATAGGGAATATTCCAGTGTCACCTCTACATCTCTTTCAGAAGGAAAGACAAAGGAACCCCTTTAGGACTAGGTGTCATGCTTAGGGCTGCAAAATAAGTCAGTGGAAGAGTTGGGATGACAGTTCCAGACTCCTGGCTTCAAAGGGACATTGACAGTCGCTGTCCCTTTGAAGCCAACCCTGGAGACAATTTTATTGTAGTTCTGAATGTATGAGCAAAGTGGCTGCCCCCTGTGGCCTCTCAGAAGGATGAGAGAGCATAGGAGAGGCATAAGCCATTTTCTACCACTTGCTCTGTAGAGGACTTGAGGTCTTTTTACACAGTACTGTAGGTCACGATGCCATTGAATTATTGACTAATAAGCCTTTTCCCAGACTCGTTCCACCATGCCAAATGCCTAGCATTTCATTAGGCTCTAAAATCAGATCTAACATCTGTTTCTGAAAGACCCTGGCTGCTGAACTTCCAGAAGCAATTATAAAATCCTGGTTTCATAATTCTTCTCTCAGTTCCCTGAAATTAGAGACAGGTCATTTTTTCCAGAATACACATGGATGAGGAGAGGGTTTTGTCTGAAAATATTTAAGAAATGTTCCATAATTTCTGGCAAGTATGCTTTAGCTTATGTATTTCTAAGAGTCCATGATGCTCATGCTGAAGTTCTTTATCAGATTAGGGAAGAACATGCCCAATCTGCATAGGAAGATGGACAACCATTCCCCTGGAAGATTTTCATCTGAACAGACTGTCAGGTCTGATATAATTAATGTTATAGAAGATAGCAGACTGAGAAATTGGCCAGTCCTACTCAGAGATACTGGGCTTCAACTTTGTTGTTGTTGTTATGTGTCGTCGAGTCGAATCCAACTCATAGCGACCCTATGTACAGAAGATTGAAACACTTCCCAATTCTGTGCCATGCACACGATCTTATTTATGCTTAAGCCCATTGTTGCAGACACTGTGTCAGTCCATCTGGTGGAGGGTTTTCTTCTTTTGTGTCGACCTGCCACTCTCCCAAACATGATGTCTTTCTCCAGGGACTGATCTCTCCTGATTACATGTTCAAAATACGTAAGATGCAGTCTACCCATCCTTGCTTCCAAGGAGCACTCTTGTTGCACTTCTTCTAGGACAGATCTGTTGGTTCTTTTGGCAGTCCATGGTATATTCAATAGACTTCTCCAGCACCATAATTCAAAAGCATCAATTCTTGTCCTGTCTCCCTTGTTCAATGTCCAGCTTTAACAACCATATGATGCGACTGAAAATACCATGGCATGAGTCAGACGCGCCTTCGTCTTCAGTGTGACATCTTTGCTTTTCAAAACTCTAAAGAGATCTTTTGCCACAACTTTTCCTAGAGCAATTGCAAATTTACCTATTTGTATCATCTTTCTAAGTGATCTTAAATAGCTAACCATGTTCTAATTAATTACCTGGATTACTGACATTTCACCCTTAACCAGTGAATTCTTCAAAAGCAGGGGCCCAATTGTACTGTTCCCTTTAATCCCAGGATCTAGCAGAGAATTTGGCAGGCACTCAGTAAATGATAGATAAAGGATCAACAAAAAAGGATGGATTTGAAGCTAAACAGATAAGGATTTACCACTGAGTGGTTTCAGGCAACTTGCTTAACTAATAGTTTCCTTATTTGTAAACTGGAGAAATGGTATATACCCACAAGAATGTTTTTAGAATGGAATGAGTTAATGAGTGGAGGGACAAAGTACATTATGCCCCTTTGGCCTGTGTTATTCAGTAACACAGTTTGGACCACAGAATCACAAAGCAGCTAAGAGAACATGTATTCCCGTCCCTACTGACTGTCCTAATCATCCTTTGGATCTCAGTTTAAAAATTACTGCTTCCAGGAAGTTTCCCTTATCTATGTCCTGTCTCCATTTTCCTCAGACTATGATAATTCTAAGTACCTTTATAATATTATATTTTCTCTATTATATTCCTTATTACAGTTTGTTTTTCTTTGTGGTGCTGGGGATGGAACTCAGTACCATTCACATGCTAGGCATGTGCCCTGTCACGGAGCTATACCAGCAGCCTCACCTTACTATTTTTGGAAGAATCATCTTTGATAGACTGTACACCTCTGAGAGCAGAGATTATGTCAATCTTGCTCACTTTTGAATTTAAGTACACAATAAATGCTTATTAAATATTTGTGATTGATTGGATAGATAGGTAAATTTTATGGATAAGGAGCCTGAAGTAATTTATCCGAAGCTCAAACTAGACATTGCATCTATTGCCTCCTGTTTCACAGCTTTCTCATTGATTCTTAGTTTTTTTCTTTCCTTAAGTTTTTGCTTTGCCTTCCCCCACTAAAAAATTATGTAAATAACACATGTTCCTGGGAGAATGTTTAGAAAATACAGATGAGCAAGTAGACAGAAAGAGAGGAAAGGCACTTAGAAGGCAATATGTAAAGACAATAAGAAAATCTTAAGGGTATTAATACAAGATATATTTTTAAATGCATAAAAATAAAGGGATTGATTTTCCCAACTGGAATTAGGGAAGACAGTGGAAGAGCACTTAAAATAATGAATAAATAACTGCCAATCTATAATTCTATATACAGTGAAAATATTCTTCAGAGGAAAAAATTAAAAGAAAAACCCACAGAGTAATTTCATTTTTAGAAAAAAGAAATTGTTGACCTCTGCTAGATAATGAAACAAGAATAATAAGTAAGAGATGGTGGGTTGGGCATGGTGGCCCACGCTTATAATTCTAGCACTCAAGAGGCTGAGCATTTGTGAGCTCAAGGCCAGCATGGGCTACACAGCGAGTTCCAGGGCTACATAGCAAGACTGTATCTCAAAAGGGAAACAAACAGCAACCCCAGCAGTAAGTGTAATAAAGAAATGTAATACTGTCAATATTCACAAATGACATGATTATGTCTATGGAACATTCAATAAAAGGTACAGATATCTCATAAGAATTAGTAAGTAAATTTATTAAGAACACAGAATATAAGGTCAACATAAAAATACCAATATTTTTTATATACCAAAGACAAGTAATGAAGAAGTAGGTAGTAGCAGGGCCTGAGGGTATGGATCAGTGGTAGACCGTATACTTAACATGTATGAGGCCTTGAGTTCAGTGCCTAGCACTAAAAGTAACAAATAAATAAATAAATAAATAACATTCCGTTTTACCTTAAAAAAAAAAAAGCCAAGAGGAACAAAGAAGAAAGAAAACAGATTACCAAAAGTCCTGTCACTTGGGGATAAACAGTGAACCCTTCAGAATATTTCCTTGCAGACATTTTCCTAGAGGCCAGGCACATGCGCGCACACAGACTCATGCACGGGTTAAGGTATTGGTCTTTGTTTTTAAGTTGAGAAACCTTGTAGAGCCTAGAAAAGGTGTACAGCCTGGCTCATCAGGAGACAAGGGTATCTAGTGACTGTGTCCAGGAGTCAGGGCTGCTGCTGCTGTGGGAAAACAGAAGGCATCTTCTGGAGGAGGCTAAAATGGCTTCCAAATCAGTAACTTGGTAACTTTTGCTTTAAGGCTTCTGTCTCCTCGTTAGAGGAGAACTTGACTCACTGGAGTGAATAAAGATCTGCACCCCCTTGGCCTTTTACAAAATGTGTTTCTCTAATAGAATCTTAGTGGCACCCACTCTCCTGGAGGCTGGTTTCCCTGGAAGGCCTTTCATTTCAAAAAGCACTTGGCTCCAAGAATCTGTCAACACTGCTAATTAGAAGTTGATAGAGCATTTCCTTCCAGTCCCAGGACCTGCCCAGACAGCTGACTCTTCCTGGCATGACTCTCGTTGACAAATGACATTTGAGCCATAGAAGTCCACCTTGCCTACCTGTGACCAAAATGTGTTTTTGTCTGACCTCCTGTCAGAGCAGATTTCTTGAGCTCTTACATTTCATGTGGATATTTGGCACCTGCTTCTTCAGACACTGAGCCTAGGGAGTGTAGTCCTCCGCTGAATATTTAGACCCACACACCACTTCCAAGAAAAGATTTGTTATCCCCATGTTATTCTACATCTATAGTTTATAGGTATCTGTGGGTCCCTTACCTTGTGCCAGGTACTGTACTTGGTCCTGGAACCATTACAGTGATTAAGATCCAAGTCCCTGCCTTCATGGAACTCACGTTTTATAGGGAGGCACATATGTAAACGGGTCTTCATGTTGCCACATGGTAGGTGTATTAGTCAGTGCTCTAGAGCAAAAGAACTAAAAGTACATTCATGTTGTTGTTGTTAGGTGCTATTGAGTTGAGTCCAACTCACAGCAATCCTCATACAGTTTTTGATGGTCAATTATTTTGGGATTATTTTGGGGAGTGGGCTGTCATATCCTCCTATTTTTGCAGTGCAAGGGATCAAACTCAGGGCCTCAGAGAGCATAGCACTCTACCAACTGAGCTAAACCCTACCCTCAAAAGTGTGTGTGTGTGTGTGTGTGTGTGTGTGTGTGTGTGTGTGTGTGTGTGTTGTTTGCCGGCAGCTGTACCACTGTGACATCTGTCAGATCTCAGAAGCTAAACAGAGTTGGGCCTGGTTAGGTTAGTACTTGGATGGGAGACCACCTGGGAGCACCAAGTGCTGTAGGCTTGGGAGAAGGACCTGGCAACCTATTCCCAAAAACCAATCAGCCATTGAAAACACTATGAATGGCAGAGAAACACGACAATAGTGTTTTGTCTGTTGTACATAGGGTCACTATGAGTCAGACACCAACTTGATGGCACCTAACAACAACATATATATGAGAATGTATATGTTGTTGTTGTTAGGTGCCATCAAATTGGGTCCAACTCATAGCAATGCTATGTACAACAGAACAAAACACTCCCCAACACTGTGCCAGGCCCAGCACTATGTCAGTGGCTCTCTGTTATTCATAGGGTTTCAATGGCTGATTGTTCGGGGCTTCCAGGTCCTTCTCTTATTTTTGTGGTGCCGGGTATTGAACTCAGGGCCTCAGAGAGTGCAGAGTAGCACTCTACCAGCTGAGCTAAACCCCAGACTCATATATATTTATATGTGTGTGTGTATATGTATGTATGTATGTATGTATGTATGTATGTATGTGTGTGTGTGTATGGAAATTTATTAGATTGCTTATATAATCAGAGGCTGGATAATTTATAGTTGCTATCTGTATGCTACAGAGCCAGAAAAGATAATAGCTGCTCAGTCCAAGAAACTGGAAGCCTCAGAACAGGAGAGACAAATCATGCAGCCCCAGGCCAAGGCTGAAGGCCTGGAAGCTCTCTGGAGAGTTGCTAGTGTGAGTCCACATTCAAAGACTGGAAAAGCTGGAGTCTGATGTGCACGGGTGATGACAAAAGCAATAGATGCCGTTGCTTAGAAGGAATGGAGCTTGCATGCACTTGTTGGCTTCTTCCTTTTTCTCCTTTGATTCCATCCAGCCCCCAGCTGCTCATATTCAAGGTGGGTCTTTCTCCTGCATTTACTGTCCCACATGTCATACATCTCTGGAAAAGCCATCACAGACACACTCAGATGTGTACTTTACTAATCCCCTAGGTGTCTCTCAATCCAATCAAGTTGACAGTCAAGATTAACCATCCTCGTAGGTCTGTACAGGGTACTATGGGGGTGGTGACAGAGAGAATCCTAATAGCCCTGGGGAATTCAAGAAGTTTTTTGAGAAATATTTAAGCAGAATCTTCAAGAACTTGAAATTTTGTGGCTTACTAACATTACTATAATCCCTGTGCAATTAGCAATTTGTCTTTATGCCTTCATTCTTAAAAACACTTAGGTGTTTAATGGGGCTGGGATTTAGTTCAGTTGGTAGAGCACTGCGCTGCAGTCTCTGAGGTCCCGAGTTCAATTCCCAGCACTGCAAAAATGGGAGAAGGACCTAGCAATCCATTCCCAAGGCAATTCCGAAATAGTCTGCCATTGAAAACCCTATGAGGGTCGCTATGAGTTGGATACTGACTCGACGGCACCTAACAACAACAACAACAACAACAACAGATATTTAATAAATAACTACTGCCTAACTTTTTAAAAAGAAATAACTTTACAATCTACATGTATTAAATGTTTTTTTCTTGCCCATTCCTTTCTTATCCACTCTGGGGAGCAGTGAAGAAGTTGATATAGAGGGAATAAAAGATGTAGAATAAAATGTCTGAAAGTTCACAGTCTAGCTGAGAAGAGCAGATTTACTCACAGAAAATAGAGAATAGCAGGAAACAGTCAACAACTAGATGCAAAACAGATGCATTCCTGTCACCGGGACCACACATCTTTTCACTTCTCCCACAGTAGAAACATTATTCCAGCCTCCACAAGGAGTTTGATTTGGGTTCTGAAACAGGGGAAAGAGACCATCCTTAGCTCACTGGAACTACCCATCTTCTTTCTCCAGTTTATTGCATAAGCACATTTATTGCATGTTTGACTTTCAGGATGATTTTGAGAATTCCTAGACATATCAATTCTGAAACACTTTCCCTTTTCTCTCTCATCTAGGATATTTCTTCTTCGCTTTTCCAGTATTTATACTTATAAGTAAAAAGGTAAATTGAGTCCTCCTTTGATATTAACTCAGTGTTTAGTTACTCTTCACTTTCAGCTTTCAACCTAGCCAGAACAGAAGGCTTCAGAACCCTTGCACACTGTTGGTGGGAATGTAAATTAGTACACCATTACAAAAAACAGTGAGGCTCAAAAAATAAAAAATAGAGCTATTATGATTCAGCAATCCGACTGTAGGTATATAGCTAAAGGAACTGAAATCAGTATGTCAGAGAGATGTCTGCACTCCTGTGTTCACTGCAGCATTATTCACAAAAGTTAGGGTATAAAATCAACCTAATTGTGTTTTGATAGATGAATGGATAAAGAAAATGTGGTGTGTATGTGCCATCGAATACTATTCAGTCTTCTTAAAAAGGAATTCTTTCATTTGTGAAAACATGAATGAACCTAGAGAACATTATGCTGAGTGAAATAAGACTGGCACACAAGAAAATTTATATAATCTCACTTATACATAATGGGAGAAGGACCTGGCAATCCACTCCCAAGGCAATCCCGAAACAGTCAGCCATTGAAAACCCTATGAGGGTCTCTATGAGTCGGATACCGACTCGACGGCACCTAACAACAACAACAACTTATACATAAAAGCTAAGAGTTGAGTTCACAGAAGCAAAGTTAAGTAGTGGTTACTATGAGTTGGAGGTTTGAATAGAATTGGAGAACTGTTGGTCAAAGGATACAAAATTTCAGTTAGGCAGGAGGAATAAGTTCAAGAAACCTACTGTGCATCATGGTGACTGTAGTTAGTAACAATGTGTTGGATTTTTGAAAATTGCTAAGAGAGTAGATGTTAACCGTTCTCATAACAAAAATGATATGTATACAAGATGATGGATATGAATTAAATTGATTAACCACTGTATTTATATGTCAAGGCACATTGTATACTATAAGTATATATAACTTTTTGTCAACTATGCTTTAATAAAAAAGTAAATTAATGCCAAGCATGGTGGCATATGCCTATAATCCTAGCACTTGAGAGGCTGAAATAGGAGGATGGACTCAAGTTTGAGGCCAGCCTCGTATATATAGAGGGTTCCAGGCCATCCAGGGCTATACAGTGAGACCCTGTCCCAAGCAAACCAAACCAAATGAAACAAATAATATACTCCCAACCCCACCAAAGCCAAAAAAAGAAAAAGAAAAAAAGAAAAAGTAAATTAGAAAGAAAGGGCTAGGGATATAGCTCAGTGATAAAGTGCTTACTTAGCAGGTTTGAGGCCGGGGGTTCAATTCCCAGCACTGTAAAAAATACAAATAAAAAATCAAGAAATAAGACAGAATAAAAGCCTTCAAAACCCAAGACATTGAATTACCCTTGCGGCATATTGTAAACCCTTTAAAACCTCAACTACAGTCTTATAAATTCTTTAAAGTTATATCTTAAATTTTTTTGTATACTTAACACAGTGATAAGTACATTATAGGGGCTTAATACATTTTCTCTGTTATTTTACAAAAAGACAAAGCTTACGGGAAGAGAAAGTGACTCTTTTCATTAGGCTGATGAACTATGAGGTTCACCCTCGGAAACTTCTCTGAGTTGTGGCTTCATGCATGTTGCTTCAGCAAGTTATTTGTACCTTTATCAGAATATCACATATTTCACTGCAGAAAAATTCACACCATATGCTTTTAAACCACATTTTAGTGCTGTTTATTTTGAACAATTTATATTGTTAATTCTCTCTCTTTGAAATTATCTGGGTATAACTACTGGGGATTGTTTAGGAATAGGCAGAGAGAAAACTCAAAGGACTTGTTGCAAGAATGTTTTAGCATTTTCTCATTCAGTTCTGGTTCACTGGACATGCACATTCAGAATAGTGTATTAACTGAGCGTTCTTAGATGAACACTTATTCATCTCACTAAGAATCCTTTTTTTCTAGAAGCTTTTAAATACATGAGAAATTACTCTCAATTCAAAATTAGTTGAAGTCAGGGGATAGATATTTTTTTGGAGTGATGGCCAGAGGGTTCTGTCTCCAGGGCTTTGTGGCAAAACATCACACTGTTCCAGTCTCAGATTCCTAAGAGGGTAAATACAGGTCAATCTAGTCCTTTTGAAAGGTGAATGAGAAGATGAGGCCTTATTCCACTTACCAGATGGCTCAATGCTAGATCAAATTGATTGGAACCATCCAGAAGTATTATAAAAACAGAGGGATAAGGCTAATTTTCCTGAAATATTTCCTCTCACGTGAAGTTCAACTTTGCTGGGCCCCTATAACACTTGGTTCATATTTCCACTATACCTTTTTAAGTAGCTACTTACAGACGTGAGTTCTCCTACTTTTCATTATATAAGTCCTTTAAAGGTAAAGGTAAGCATTAAAAAGATCATTTAATTCACTACTTTTTAGGTTAAAAACAAACACAAGAAGGATTATTAATAGTTATGTAATTCATGGTTTTTGTTTTATTAGAGCTTGGTAGAAGTTTAAAAGAAAAAAGGGAGCTTTTCAGAAGAAAATCACTCTTGTCATGGAGCCAAAAAGAAACCATAACGTTTAACCAGGTATTGAGATTTCCTATGAAGGCTCAGATTAAGAGTCAGGGGCACAGAAGACTGGGTATGTGCACGAGTAAGGGAGGAGGTGGTATTAGACTGATGATCTTTGCTGATTTTAGTGGTTTGATGAGGTCGTTTTAGTAACAGGAACTGGAATCAATATTTATTTGTAAATTAGCCTACATTCATTATACAAAATAATCATGGACTTTGATCATATTCAACACCTCCCTTATCATGTCTTGTCTTTCTCCTCCCACTGGTCCTTTTTCTCTGGCTAAATAGTTCCTCTTCTACCCTCATGGTTTATTTTTTTTTTAAATGCATATGAGCAAAAAAATTTGATATTTGTCTTTCTGGGTCTGTCTTATTTTGCTTAATATGATGATCTCCAGTTCCATCTATTTTCCTGTAAATGACACAATTTCATTTTTCTTTATGGCTGAATAAACTCCATTGTGTATATACACCACATTTTCTTTATCTACTCATCTATTGATGGGCACCCAGGCTGATTTCATAACTTGGCTATTGTGAATAATGCCACAATAACATGGATATGCAGGTCTAAGATCAATATTTCTTCACCAAGTAAGTAAAATGTCACATGGGATCTTAGTTATAGGACTAACCACTATGAGAAGAGATGGAAAGGGTATGGAGGGACACTGTGGCTGTTCTCTGGGCTAATACTGTTAAGACCATTACAGGTTAGTTCACTTGAATGTTCTGCAGTGGTTTTGTTGTTCATTTATCCCAAAATGACAGATAATAGAAATCCTGATGAGAATGAAAAGAGAGAGAGAGAGAACTAAGAAGGGAGGGAGGGGATAAGGGGAAGAGGAGATTATTCAAAAAGGGAAAAATCACAATTATTCAGTGAATATTTATCTAAAAGAAAATATAGTTGCATTTTTACAATACAAATAAGCTGCTGTTTGAATTTAATAGGTGTAAAAACACTTATCCAAGAAAGTGATAAGGCAGCTCACGATTTATTAAAAGTCTCTTAGCTAATGGCTCTTTGAACAATAGTTACCTTTTTGAAAACAATCTAGCTGATTCTCCCTTGTAATAACTCTGTGGGGATGAGAGATCTTTTCAGAATGTTTAAGTAGTAAGATATATGATAGATTTTTTAAAATCTGGAGCTAATTATAAAGTTGCTATTCATGAAGTCTCTCAGACCAAATAAAGAGTCATAATGACCCCGATTTAATATATATATATATATATATATATACATATACATACATATATATATATACATATACATACATATATATATATATATATACATATACATACATATATATATATATATAACTCAGGATAAAAAAATCTACTTTGTTATGAAATCTCTGTATTGGCCATGAATAAGTTCATTAAATTGACTTCTAGCATAATTGGAGTGCTAAAGAGTTTGTGGCCAGCTCTAGCAGCATTAACGGTGTTGTTAGTAAAGAAAATGTACTATTAGCATAAGCAAAGAATCTGATTTATCCTGGAATTAATTATAATTACAATGTTTAGTTTAAATGTTAATTTAAAACCAACCCTCAGTTCTAATCAAGACCTAGTTAACTAATTAACAAATTATGATAGGGAACTTTCTGACTTGCCTAATTAATTGAAGAGTTACATGGTTGAAAGTTTCCACATCTGAAAGTGGAATTGCTTCAATCCTAAGGAGGTATAGCATTGTTTTTACTGGGCATAATAACTGGGGGTAATAACTCTTATGTAGATTCCATTGAGTAACAGGATCTGGGAACGTTGCTCTGTTGCCTATCTGTCTGCTTTCTCACTTTCATTCTCTACCACAAATGATGGCAGCTAGGTTGTTAGAGTTATTAGAGTTCTTTCTTTTTTTAAAAAGGAAAAGGCAGCTGGACCTGGTGGCACATGGCTGTAATATCAGCACTCAAGAAGAGACAACAGGATGGCTGCAAGTTTAGGCCAGCCTAGTCTACATAGCAAGTTCCAGGTCAGCTGGGCTATAGTAAGACCCTGTCTCAAAACATCAAAAAACAAAAATAAAAAATTAAAATAAAGAAGGAAAGGGGTGGTGTGTATCTGTGTGTAATAAAGCGTGTGTTGAGTGGATATATGAGACAGACAGGTTTAGCGTAATACAAAACAAGGTATAAAGCTGCTGTATATTTAGTTCTGGCTTCTTTCTGCACCCTGCTCTATATCCTCTGCTGTTATCTCTCCATCTTCCACTCAAAAAAGGCTTTGATATTAAGTGTTACCAATTTTTATATACTTGTTATGTGAGCCAGTCTTAAAGATCCCTTGGATTCATCTGTGTGCATAGTGGAGATGGCAATATTTTCGTATCTCTTCCGAGGTGCAAAGCACCAGCAGTGGTGAATAATCACCATCAGATCCTTCTGGAAATTTTTGTTGAGAAAGCCATAAAAGAGAGGGTTTATGCATGTGGAAACCATAGCAACCAAGTGGCAGACTACAAACACCAGGTCATGGTGGCAGCTCATCAGCACCTCATGATACCAGTCAAAGATGACATTGAAGATGTTCAAGGGCAGCCAGCAGGCTCCAAAGGTCACCACGATGGAAATCAACATTGTGTTGATGTTGATCCTCTTGTTTTCACTAAGCCGGCTCTCATTTTCCCTCTTCCTGTCTATCTTTCTGTTTCTCTTGCGGAGGCAGATGACAATCTTCAGGTAGCAGACGAGGATGAAGCCCAGAGGTACAAAATACTGGAGCATAAACAAGGAGGTGGAAAAAAGGAGTTGGCTCGTTTTGGAGGGCCAGTTCTCTACACAGGCCATCTGGTGGGTATAGAGGTTAGTGGGGAGAGAGAGGTTGCGAAAGGGCTCATCAGTGAGGTGGTAGGACAGGAATAAGGGAATAGACAGTAGAAGGGAAATGAGCCAAATCAAGGTGATGCCCCAGTAGGCGTGAGATACTCTGGGCTTCCAGCCACGGGGGTTCACAATCAGCTGATATCTTTCAATAGCAATCAATACAAGAGAGAATATGGACACAGAGATGGAGACACTCTGCACATAGGAAGTGAGCTTACACATGGCATCCCCAAATATCCAGTGGTCCATCAGAGTGTAGATGGCTGTAAAAGGGATGCACATGACACACACCAAGATGTCGGAGAGGGAGAGATTGGCAATCAGTATGTTGGTGACGTTTTGAGCTTCTCTCTGCTTCTTACAGATGATGATGATGAGAGAGAGGTTTCCAAATAGTCCCATGATTAAGACCACAAAATAGGCTATGAGTAGTAAGAATAAGGCTGCAGAAGGGGGTTGACAGGACTCAAAGTAGAAAAATGCAGAGTTGTTGATTTTTGTGCTGGTTTTATTAGCTGCTGGCTGGTTTAGAGATTGCTCCATTGCATCAGGACTGTGAGATTTTCCAAGCTTGCTTATATTATGGGTGTATATTTTGGCCATCAATTCTTGGGAAGTGCTTTGCTCTGAAGCTTCCAGTGAATAATTACTGGATTTAATCTTCCCCAATCTCTGTCTGTGTTTGATGGAAACACATAAATGACTTGAGCACACTCTTGAGACCCTAAAAATGAAACAGAACCCAAAATTTAATGCAAGTTCTTAATAAGGTGGATAATTCTTTGTTGTTGTTGTTCTGTTGTTTTGTTTTTGAGACAGAATCTTGCTATGTGTTCTAGACTGGCCTTGTACTTGTTGTGTGGCCCAGGCTGTCCTTGAATTCTCAATCCTCCTGCCTTGGCCTCCCAAGTGCTGAGATTACAGGTGTGTGGCACCATACCTCGCTAATACTATGGATAATGCTGGTGGTGGATTAATGTCCCTGAGAGGATGTAGACAGGTATCCAAGTGAGTCTCTGTGTACCTTTACCCTCTGATCATCTCCCAGAGTCTCACTGGTCCCATCAATACAGTCTTTAGAGCTAGTGAGGCATGGAATGTGACTGCATCCTCTAAGCTATCTAAGGCAGCTCCAGATATACATTTCCATCCCCTTTAACTTTTGCATTTTTAAGGGTCATCTGAGTATGTTCTTACTTAGTCCAATAGACTGTGAAAGTCATAAGGGTAGGGCTTGTACTGTGGAGGGCGGAGGACCATGTTTGGAGTTAGGTTCTGCTCTGGTTTTTTTTTTTTTTTTTTTTTTTTTGCGGTACCAGGGGTTGAACCCAGGGCCTCGTGCCTGCACGCTCTGCAAGTGCTGGACCACTGAGCTGCACCCTCAGCCCATTTTTTTTACTTTTTCTGAGACAGGGTCTCGCTAAATTACACAGACTGCCTCTGGTCTCGAACTTGCGATCCTCCTGCTTCTGCCTCCTGAGCTGTTGGGATTACAGGCATGCGCCACCGTGCCCGGCACAGGTTCTGCTCTAGTTTGAATGTTTATATCCCCTCCGAACTTCATGTCCCAGGGTGACACTATTAAGAATTGGGCTTTACCCTCATGAATAGATTAATGCATTTTTAAAGGGATCAAGGGGGCAAGTTTGCCCCTTCTGTTCCTTCTGCCACGTGAGAGCACAGCATTTGTCACCTCCAGAGAATGCAGCAACAAAGCACCATCCTGGAAGCAGAGCGCGGCCCTCAGTGTTCCCTGAACATACTGGCATCTTGGCCTTAGACTTCCCAGTTCCCTGAACAGTAAGTAATAAATTTCCATTGCTTATAAATTACCCAGTCTGTAGTATTTTGTCATAGCAGCACAAACAGACTAAGGCAGGTTCCAGTTAGAGCATCACTACTGGGTATCCTTATGTCTTTGACATAGTCAATTACTCTTTCTCTTTCTAAAATGGGGATAAACAATATATATCTGTCTGAGTTGTTGTGAGGATTAAATGAGATCATGGGACTGAATTGGTCCTTCATCCCCATCATAGAGCACAGAGCAGGTGCTTAGTACATGTATATTAAATAATTTGTCAGCTCCACTGCCCAAAGCTAGCTATAGTCTTTAGTTTGGGGGCTAGAGTCATAGAACACAGTTACCATGGAATAGCATTGGTCTTCTCTTTTTGCTTCTTCTACTGCCTGGGGCTGAAGTCATACTATGCACAGGTAACTTTGAGGGCACATTCCTTAAATACTGGATATCAAAGCAAGGAAGCCAGTGCCTAGTGAGCTACTACTTTAAATTTATTTAGAAACCATTCCACAGCTGGTGGTGGTGGCACACTCCTGTAATCCCAGTGACTCGGGAGGTGGGGTGGGGGATGCAGATTTCAGGCCAGAGGCAGCCTGTGTAACTTAGTGAGACCCTGTCTCAAGATAAAAAATAAAAAAGGGTCTGACTTCAGTGGTAGAGGGCACGGAAAAATATACATGAGGCCCAGGAAAAAAAAAAAAAAAAGAAAAGAAAAAGAAACCATTCCACCAGTTCTTCCTTCCTCTAGAGTTCATCTTTCACCTCTTCCAACTTTCAAAGGAAAGGGGGGCCCTGGTCCCATGGCTCAGCATAGTTTTGCGTGGTCATATTTGGTGGACTTATCCATATCCAAGCCTGCTGCCGTACCACTGTGGTGTCGGATCCCATCAGATCTTGGAAGCTAAGCAGGGTCAGGCCTGGTTAGTATTTGGATGTGAGACCACCTGGGAACACCAGATGCTGTAGGCTTGGGAGAAGGACCCAGCAACCCATTCCCAAAAAATCAATCCGCCATTGAAAACCCTATGAACAGCAGAGAAGCACTGACAATAGTGTTTTGCCTATTGTATGTAGGGTCGCTATGAGTTGGATACTGACTCGGTGGCACCTCACAACAACAACAACAATGTATATCAGGATGCAAAACAAACATGATGAGCTTCCTGCCATTCTAAGTACTGACATTTCTGGCCCAAAGACAACAAAGGGGGAGGGGATAAAAGCCCAAACAACCAACTCCTCATCTTGGCTTATTCTTTAGGAATCTGAGAAAAACAACATAAATAACATTGGTAAAGGAAACTGAGCAATAAGAATGAAAGAGAGTGAACTATTATTTGCTGTTTGAAATTACCTTGGCCTGCTCTCACATTCTTCCTGAGTTCAAAGGCTTAGCAGATTGTTGTTGGAAAGAAATCACCTCAAAAATACTTATGTCTGTAACGCTTTCAAGAATGGATGCCACAATGAAGAACACCATAAAAACACCGCAGATGAATAGAAACAGTTAATGAAGACAGTATATTTTATAAAGAAAGACTCAAGAGACTTGTCTGTGGCTCAGATGTGATGTGGTGAGAAGGAGAAATAGCAACATTCATAATCAGTGGCATTTGAAATAAAGGCTTAGGGCTTGGATGATTCAGAAGTTCAATAGACCTAGAGTTCACAGATATTGGCTGCAGGGGAATTTCAAGATAAATTATGCTCTTTATGACAGTTGATAGACTAGAACAATAAATGAGAAATAGAAAGATTTGATTGCTAGTTAGAGACCTCCTACCAAGAAAGCTTCACTTGGAGAAGAAAAAGAATGGAAAGAGATGGGCACTAACTCCACAGACAGGTTGGTGTGCTAGGATGAGCCCTCCCTCTCAGGAGACATCCCGCTGCTAACTAGCAAGCCACTCCTTCTCTTAGCCTCAATTTCCTCATCTGTCAAGTGAAATATAAAAATGACCTCCCTATTTCACACTTGTTATAAGGGCCAATGAAATAATGTCTTTGAAACATTTTATAAACTGTTACACCCTGTGCAAATTCAAGTCCTCCTTATTGTTATTATTTTTCTTGCTGACTGTGTCAGTTATTTGGGCATCCTCCAAAGAGCTAAGAGTGATTTCAGATATGGTGTCCTATTTATTTCTCCAACATCAATTTTATTGGGCAGGAGTTGGGATGTTAAAGTTCCATCTCATAAACAGAGACACCAAAATCCCCAAAGGTCCAAGAGCTTAGCTAAACCACACAAAACTAGCAAAGTCGTGTGTGTGTGTGTGTGTGTGTGTGTGTGTGTGTGTTTTCTTTGCAGCTCTTATTGTCTATAAAAATAAAAGCTTCCTACGAATCCCGCAAAGATAGGTCTGAATAACAATTTTCTCTTTACAAATGTGAAAGTTCATATAATTTTGCAGTGCTCCTGGTACATTGGTACTGGAGACAAGAATAACGTTGGGAGCCCTTGTCTTGCACATTTTTGTTGATCTGGGCTGTGTTCACAGTGGTTGAAGATTACTCATTAGCCTGTAATAGTGGGTCTGCAACTGGACGGGGACCCTGTAATTCTTTATTATATTGACTTGTTGTTGTTGTTGTTAGATGTCATCGAGTTAGTATCCGACTCATAGCGACCTCCATAGGGTTTTCAATGGCTGACTGTTTCGGAATTACCTGGGGACTGGATTGCTAGGTCCTTCTCCCATTTTTGCAGTGCTGGGAATTGAACTCGGGACCTCAGAGACTGCAGCGCAGCGCTCTACCAACCGAGCTAAATCCCAGCCCATTATATTGACCAGCACCCACCTAAAGATTTGCTCCTCAGTCTATAAATTCCTATAGAGAGTTGGTGCTCTGAACAGCCAAAAGTTTGGATGGGCTTCATCTGGGAGAGACTCAAGGAAAAGTGCAGAAGTTACATTACTGAGGGGCCTCTGCACAATTCAGAGAAGATTAATAGGAAAATTTCCAAATATGGACTTTAAATTGCAGTGTGGGATTTATACTTTATATAATCGGGAACTATTAAGTTAAAATATTTAAATCCTGCCTATCTGGAGGCAAAGTCATGCTGAGCCCTGATTCATAAAAAAAAATTCTTGGGATGCATTTCTATCTTAGGAGACTTCATCTTTGGCTTGCTCGGTTGGAAAGTACCCAGGGATGCGAGATCTCAAATTAACAAGTGACATTTTGCTAAAAAATGAGTAGCATATGACGGAGATAGGTAATCTTCAACATTCAACTTGATTATATGTAGTTTATGAAGTACCCACCTTGAATTGTTCCATTTATGGTCTCTTAATATGAAAGTGCCATATCACATTAAATTCTTTGTGATTTTGTGTTCATAAATTTCAGGATGAATAAAGTAAGACCATTACTCCACAAAAATTTCTCTGTGCATATTAATATCTGTGTCTGAATGTCTTTTGTTACTGTGCATCTGTCTTCTTTTTATTTATACAATTTCATTTGAGGGTGAAATAGGGGAGGTTAGGGGTAGAATTTGTGTGTTTATCCGTTGATCTCTCTGTTTTTTTCCTTACTGTTTATTGTCCTTTCTTTCTTTCTGTCATTCTCCACCTTGTTTTTTCCCTCTCTGTAATTATCCATAACACAGAAAAAACAGAGTATACTTTAGATTATTTAGAGCTATGATATTTTGATCTGGAGGAGACTCTAAAGGTCCTCTATATTTCTCTCATTTAACAGATGTTGCAGTGACCAGAGCCCAAGTCTCCTGGCTCTCAGAATTCCATGTTCTTTCTACTATTTTCTGCTGCCTACTGTTTTATATTGCTTGGATAACATTATATATTTCCTATTCTTAATTTTAAAATCAGATGAATAGAACATTTTCTGTTTATTTTATATTTAGACATTCTCTTATGCAACTTCAGGGAGACTGTGGGCTTGGGCAAAATGAAGTTTTGCCTACCACTAAAAGCACCCCTCAGAGAATTCTATCTCCTTTTCCTTAAAATTCTAGGAAGACAAATTCTACAGTTGTGCCAAATAACATCTCACACTTGTTAGGGCTTAATGATTTTCAAAGCATTAGTTAATCATCAGGAAGTCATGCATTAACAAGGTGGGCTGCCTTACTTGGTGTCTATAGCAGTCCTGTACTCTAGATAGGCATACTATTTTATTTCTGATTTTACAAACATGGAAACTAAGACCCAGTGAACTTGCTCGTGGTTGCACAGTCAGTAGCTAAGCTAGGAATTGGACTTCTGCTTTCTGAACCATATTTCTAAAGCAATGTTTCTAGTATATTTGGTCATTTCATTTAAAAAAAATCAGTCAAATTAATTATTTCTGTTCCATGAAAACAAATAGGAAAAGAATCTCTGTGAAGATACATTTTAGAGCTTACCCTAAGAACAAAGTCCTACATTAAGTAACTACAATAAACATCAAGAAACAAATGCCTGCTCTCTCACAGCCTTATTAAAAAGTATAATTAGCCTGCTTCTTCACCACCATGCAAACCTCTTTATCTTGTTCAATTATTTGCCCATTCAAAAAAAAATCAAATTTCATGTCTTAATTGCAGAATTATGTGCTGTTTTAGGATTACATTCAACCCATTCTTGCTTTTATGACACAGGCTTTGATTTTTCCCTGCAGGAAATAGTTTACTAATTTTTTATCTTGAATTTGACAATTGCCTCAGCCCATGTAAAATGTTAGTGGAAAATACACATCTCGCTTCCCACAGATACTCTTTTGAAATCAAGCCAATACATAATGTCTGCATTGGTTTTAGTTTTCTTTGAAAGTTAATGACAGAGTTTGCCGTTTGAGGGATATTAAGGTTTTCAATTCTTAAAATAACATTACATCAAATATGTCAGGAAAGGAGAGCTTACCTCTGCCAATGAAAATAGGTATACCAGGCTTTTAAGTTTATTTACTAACAGATAAACAAAATTAATTAAACCTGTATGGTGCCAATACTAGCTTTTGTTGATTTATTTTGATAATTTTCCTACCATGGTGCTTTCTAAAGCTGAGGAATTGTTTTTCAGGCCACATAAGCAAGAAGACAATTGGTACAATTAGTCTTGGAAGCACTACAATTCTGATTTTTAGTATGTTTAAAACTGGAATATTTTAATACAAAATGCACACTTGAAAAACACATTTGCAAGATTTTTTAAAGCATTTTAGAAATTTGTTTCCCAATTTCTTACCTGTTGAAAATTTCCAGTTCTGTTACTATTCTTTTCACCTTCTACGTGTGTCCTTTCTTCATTCCCATTATTATTATTGCTATTTTACGTTTAATTCTCTGTCAAAGGATGACACGCTAGCCATCTCTCCTAGTCCCAATAGCCCCTCTCCCTTGCATTACTTATCCACTAGGCAATCTGTAGCTTCATCTCAGAAGCTGCTCCCTGGAGCTGAATCGTCTCTCAGAGGACTCAGGTCTGGAATCCAGCAGGCAATGAAGGCCACTAAGGAGCTGGAAGGGAGGAGTCAGGAGTCTCAGAAGCAGTGATTTAAGAGGTGTTTTAAAAATGTTACTTCCCATCATCTTGTGGAGATGTTAAAAGGTGCATCCTAAAAGTCTAACTTTTTCTAGCATGTCTGTGTGGGCCCCCCATCTATGTATCTATGTATCTATCTATGTATCTATCGATCTACATATATAGATAGATAGAGATATATGAACTTATTTTAAGAATTAGTTTTGCCAGAATCAGACATCTGATATAAGTATTCCTGGAGAATTATTAGTAAACATTAATAGTTGTTCTTAGCAAACTTATTATTAGTTAAGGGGTGAGTTTTATTCCAGATTTTGCTATAATTTATGAGATTAGTAAAAATGCTTTTAAAATTATGTGTCATATGTGTGTAGGTATTATAAATATGGATGTGTATTATAAGTATACTACATGTGTTATGTGTATGTATTATAAATATAACATTTATATATTTATATATATAGTATAATATAATTATGGGCTGGGTTTAGCTCAGTTCGTAGAGTGCCTGCTCTGCACTCTCTGAGGACCTGGGTTCAATCCCCAGCACTGCAAAAGTGGGAGAAAGATGTGGCAACCCCCTCCACCCCCCTGCCCCAAAACAATCTGGGAACAATCAGCCATTGAAAACTCTGTGAGGGTAGCTATGAGTTGGACCTGACTTGATGACACCTAACAACAGCAACAACAGCAACAACAATTTGTAATTATTCATATGTATGTAAGCGTAAGATTTTTATCCACCACTTTGAAACTGACAACTGAGCTACTTATGGACTATTGATGAAAGTGGGTCTGAAAATCCCTTTTCCTATATTTGAAAAATCATTCTTCGTTGTTACAAAAGAATGAAAAAATAAGATTTAGCTTAAATAGAAGAAATATTTCCTAGTCAGTCATGCTGGTACACACCTGTAATCCCAGCACTTGGGAGGCTGAAGCAGGAGGATCACAAATTTGAGGCCAGCCTGGGCTCTATTGTAATACTCTGTCTCAAAAAGCCAGAAGAAAAAAATTCATTATGGTGAGTGTTTGAACGGTCTAAGAAGCAGGGTTGTAAGAATATTGTTGTTGTTGTTGTTAGGTACCCTCTAGTCGGTATCCAACTCATAGCAACCCTCTGTACAACAGGGGAAACACTATTGTCAGTGCTTCTCTGCTGTTCATAGGGTTTTCAATGGCAGATTGATTTTTGGGAGGGGATTGCCAGGTCCTTCTCCCAAGCCTACAGCTTCTGGTGTTCCCAGGAGGTCTCCCATCCAGGTACTAACCAGGCCCGATCCTGCTTAGCTTCCAAGATCTGACAGGATGGGATGCCACAGGGCTATAGCTGCAGGATATAGAATATTAAGCATGGCCAAAAATATTTCTGACATGGTCTCGTAATAAGTTATTGTGAACTATATTTATGCTACTGTACTGTAGAACATTAGAATTTATTCTTCCCGTGTAACTGTATGTTATCCTGTTGTACCTGTGGTATCTGTTTATCCTGTGGTACCTGTTATCCAACCACTCTCTACCTTATCTCCTCCTCCAACTCCTTTTTAAAATAAAAATTTAATATATGATAGGGAAAACAGTAAGGATTTCTGGAAAAAGAAAGGATTATTCAGTAAATACAAAGAACAATTAACTGGCTGCTTAGAAAAATATTTAGTTCCATACTGTACATCAGTATAAATTCTAGACAAAAGAATTTAAAGAAAATTGACTTAAAATTATTCAGTACACAATGTTGATAATATATGATCTCTTGATGGAGAAGGATTTTTGAAATTTTCTCTAACTTAACTGCAACCTCATCACAGAACTCTTCTTTGGCTGCTCTGTCTAAATAGACCACTGTTACTGCTGCATTCTTTAGCATCCCGTTTTATTTTCTGAATTGCGCTTGTAACAATCTGTGACTACGCTTTTTAAAATACCTACTAGCTTAATTATTCACTGCCTTTCTTACTAAAATGTTAACTCTTTGAAGTCAAGAACTATGTCTTATTTACTGTTGTATCTTTAGTGTCCCTGCATAATTCCTGACACATAGCAAGTCTTCAGTGAATATTGGTTGAACGAATGAATGAATGAATGAATAAGCTTGAACTCAGTAGAGGAAACATAGGTGTAAAGGTTAATTGAGTCACCTACCTGAGTTTGAAACTTTTACCTCTAAAATCAATTTTATCTAAATTAAGACACAAAAGTGGGGGAATATATTTATAACAAATATAAAGGACAATATTTTACTTTATGAAACATGAAAATAGGTAAATAAGATGGACAACAGAAGAGAAAAAAGACAAATATTTGGGAAAAAAGATTCAGCTTCAGTAGCAGTCAGAGAAATAGAAAATAAAAGAGTAATGAATTATTACTCCTATTTATCAATATATTGTGCTGTATTTCTTGGTGATAAAATTTAGCAAGCATTAGGGGTTTGTTTGCCTCAAGTTAAAGTTCACTTGTTCAAGCTGGGCACTGTTGCACATGCTTCTCGCCTGGGGCTTAAGATCCTCCTGTCTCAGTTGCTAGAGACACTAGGGGCTCCGGGGAGCAAGCTGGGGTCCAGCTCTTCTCTCTCTCTCTCTCTCTCTCTCTCTCTCTCTCTCTCTCTCTCTTTCATATTTTTCCTCTTTTTCTGTTCTTCCCCTTTTCATTGTTAATTTTCATTTCTTTACTGCTCATTTTCTACTATAATTTTTGTCTTTTTTCTTTTTTAGGTTTTTAAATCTTTTTTCTGCCTGTGTATCTTTTTCTATTATACTTTAAGTCTCTTAGGTTTACTATTTCTTTCTTTCCTTTTCTTTTTTTTTGCTTGTTTTGTATTTTTGCAGTACCGGGGGTTGAACCCAAAGCCTCATGCTTGCATGCTTTGCAAGTGCTGGACCACTCTGCTGCTGCCTCCAGCCCATTTTTTTTACTTTTTCTGAGACAGGGTCTCACTAAATTACACAGACTGCCTCTGGTCTCAAACTTTTTAATCCTTAACTTAAAAGGAATTTAAGAATACATATTTAAAATTTGTAGGTTTGGAAGAAGTAAGTGATTTTCAAATTTATCTGGTTAAAGATAAAACTGAGAAGGACTTCAAATGTTGAATGATTAAAAATACTAAGCCTCCAAAGCAAGGTTTACATCAGGATATGATGTAACTCATTGTTAAAACTTCTGAATGAATTGAAGTAGTGTTTATTAAGTCCTTTTAGTTTGAAAAAATGATCACGGGAAACAGAATAAGAGTGTTTGTATACCATAGAATCTTAACAGGTTCAAGTATCTGAATGAACTTAATGAGAGAGAATTATCTTGAAAAGAATTATAGGTGTAGCTATTGCTGTGGGGAGCTAATTAAAATAAAATAATAAAAGTCAATTATACTTTTGAGAAAGAAATGTATATGAAAAATACCAGCAGCCTAAATGGAAAAAATTCTGTGAGGGTTGGCCTCTAACCTTCTATGGAAAGGTAACATATAGAGAGTTGCTCAGTCCCCAGGGAAGGCATATTTTCCAATGCTTTCTTCAACAAGAAGAATAATTGGAAAGGAATGCCCTGACAGAGGTCAGAACCAAATGCCATGGTGAATAATGGATTAGGGAGTCACTTCTAGGGAGTGAAATCAATATCTACCTGAGAAATATTCCTTCTCCCCATAGTAGGAACCCCTTTCAATCATCTGCTCAGTGGGATTTTAGGATTTTGTATTCTGTCCTTCTCCTTTCCAAGTGGGAGTGTTGATTGTAATTATCCTGAATCCAGTTCACTATTATGTATTATGAATGTATTGAGGTAGAACAAATAACTGTTCACAAGTTTCTAGGTTAAAATGAACCTCATCTAGACCTGATGTAAATAGCAGCATACAATTGGCCCTACTTATCTGTGGGTTCCACAGCCACAAATCCGAACAACCAGGGATTGAAAATATTTCGGAAAAAAATTGCATCCATATTGAGCATGTACAGATTTTTTCCCCGTCATTCTTTCATTGTATTCGGTATTAAAATCTTGAAATAATTTAAAATATATGAGAGAATGTATGCAGGTTCTATGCAAATACATCAACTGTATACAAAAAACATGAACACCTTTGAATTTTTCAGTCATCCATGATGCTGAGGGACAACTGTATACACTCACATATTGGACTCAGAGCTCAAAGAAGTGACTATGTGGAACTTCAGAACTGTTTCTCTTGGGAAGGAAGGAAGTATAGTTTTATGTAAGAGGGGTTGAGAAGGGAATATTTGATGATAAATAGGGTGGGCTGTGATAGACTTTTTACTATTCACAAAATTGTGCCCCTCTCTATAAGAGGATTACACTCAAAATGTGAACAGAAATGACATATGCCAATTCCTGGCAGAAGACTTGAGTTAGTGTGTACTTGGTTACACTTTCTTTTCTGCTGCATGATAAACAGTAATATTTCAGATAATGACTGACCTGTCAGCCTGGGTTCCTCAGAAAAGATGTGGTCCGTTTTGCAGTTGACCCACAGTGAACATACAGAGAGAGCAAAAACCAAATGTGAATTGAGATTTTTGGAGTCATTTGTTATAGTCACATAACCTAGCCTTCCACCAATAATACAAGTATGCTTACAGTATTTAAAGAGATAAAATATAAGCCTGGAAAATATCCACAGAGAAGTTGCTATTGTTGTCAGGTGCCATCAAGTCAGGTCTGACTCATAGCAATCCTATGTACAACAGAACAAAACACTCTCCAACACTGTGCCATGCACACAATCTTTTTTGTGTTTAAGCCTATTGTTGCAGTCACTGTGTCAATCCATCTAGTTGAAGGTCTTCTTTTATTTCGTTGATGCACAACTCTCCCAAACATGATGTCCTTCTCCAGGGATTGGTCCCTCCTGACAATATGTCCAAAATATGTAAGATGTAGTATAGCTGTCCTTGCTTCCAGGGAGCACTCTAGTTGCACTTCCTCTAGGACAGATTTGTGGGTTCTTTTGGCAGTCCATGGTATGTTCATAAACTAGCCTTCTACCACTAATACAACTATGCTTTCAATGTTTAAAGAGATAAAATACAAGCCTGGAAGTATCCATAGAGAATAGGAAATTATAAAAAGAAGCAGAAAATATTTGAAAAAGAACCAAATTGAAGTTCTAGAAATGGCAAATAACCTAATAAAAACTCAGTTAAGCCAAGCACAGTAGCACACTCCTGTAATCCCAACAACTCAGCAGGTAGAGGCAGAAGGATTTCAGGTTTGAGTCCAGAGGCAGCCTGGATAATTTAACTAGACCCTGTCTCAAAATAAAAAGTAAAAAGGAAGCTGGGAGTGCATCTCAGTGGTAGAGTGCTTATAAAGTATGTACAAGGCCTTGGGTTCAATCCTCTAGTACTGCAAAAAACAAACAAAACAAAACAAAACAAACCAGTAAAACACTGTCAGAAGATTGAGCAAAGTTAAAAAGAAAACCCATGAATGAGAGGAAGAACAGAAGATATTATTCAGAATACTTTGAAAAGAGACAGAAAGATGGAAAGTATAGAAGAGAAATAAATATGTGGAGAGGGAAAAGTTAGGAGACTTTATCATTCATCTAATTGAGGCTATATAAGAAAAGGAGAGAATGAGTCCAGAGTCAGAGGAAATGACTGAATATATATATTTCAATATATATGTTTTATATATGTATATGTATCTATATGCCAATTTACTTGGGAACAGCAGAGCACTGAGGTGGAAATACACCTGCCATAGTAAACTATGAGTGTATTAAAATAGGTTGAGGCAAGGGTAAGGGTTTAAAAGGAAAAATGAGTAAATTACATAAGGTATTTTGAGACAAGTCTTAATAACACAAGGGTGTCCTTTTGCAGGTTTGTGGTTCTAGCAGTCTTTTGTGATCATATCAAGCAATCACATTTGAGAACTCTTGCTTCCTAACCTCCTGGATTTATTTATGTGGTTTTTGTTAGGGTTGACACAAGCAACTCTATTTTGATTCTGAAAACTTACAGTAATAAACAGTAATAATATCCTAGTAGGTTTAAACCCCTTTATATCTGCCAGTTTGCTGTACTTTGGGGGCTTGTGTGTTGCTATGAGGCTGAAAGGTATGTCGCCGGTATTACCAATACCAGCCGGGTCACCTATGGTGGACAGGTTTCATCTGAGCTTCCAGACTAAGACAGACTATGCAGGAGGACCTGGCAACCCACTCCCAAAGCCATTAGCCATTGAAAGCCCTATGAACAACAGAGAAACATTGTCAGATATAGTGCCTGAAAATGAGCCCCCTAGGTTGGAATGCACTTAAAAGAGTATTGAGGAAGAGTTGCCTCCTCAAAGAAGAGTCTATCTTAATGGCAGAAATGGAGTAAAGCCCCAAAGACATCCATTTGCTGAGGTGGCATGACTCAAAATGAGAAACAACTGTAAACATCCATTAATAATTGAAACATGGAATGTACGAGGTATGAATCCAGGAAAATTAGAAATTATTAAAAGAGAAATGGAGAGCCGGGCGCAGTGGCACACACCTGTAATCCCAGCGGCTTGGGAGGTGGAGGCAGGAGGATCGCAAGTTTGAGACCAGAGACAGTCTGTGTAACTTAGCGAGAGTCTCTCTCAAAAAGTAAAAAATGGGCTGAGGGTGCAGCTCAGTGGTCCAGCACTTGCAGAGCATGCAAGCGTGAAGCCCTAGGTTCAACCCTGAGTACTGTTAAAAGAGAGAGAGAGAGAGAGAGAGATGGAGCACATAAACATTAACATTCTAGGCATCAGTGAGTTAAAATGGACAGGTATGGGCCATTTTGAGTCAGATAATCATACTGTCTACTATGGTGGGAATGACAAATTAAAGAGAAACGGAGTTGCTCTCATCATCAAAAAAGACATCTGAAAATCTGTCTTAAAGTACAATACTTTCAGTGATAGAATAATAACCATATGCCTTCAAGGAAGACCAGTTAATATGACTATTATCCAGATTTATGCACCCACCACTAAGGCCACAAATGAAGATAGTGAAGATTTCTACCAGCTTTTGCAATCTGAAATAGATTGAACATGTAATCAGGGCATACTGATAATTACCGGTGACTAGAATGCAAAAGTTGGAAACAAAGAAAAAGGCTCAATAGTCAGAAAATATGGTCTTAGTGACAGAAATGATGCTGGAGATCACATGATAGATTTTTGTCAGACCAATGACCTTCCATAACAAATACACTTTTTCACCAACATAAACGGAGACTATGCACTTGGACTTTACCAGATGAAACATACAGGAACCAAATTGACTACCTTTGTGGAAAAAGACTATGGAAAAGCTCAACATCAAATGCCAGAACAAGACCAGGAGCTGATTGTAGATCAAACCATCAACTGCTCGTACAAAAGTTCAAACTGAAACTGAAGAAAATCAGAACAAGTGTACAGAGACAAGATATGACCTCGAGTATATCCCACCTGAGTTCAGAGACAACCTCAAGAACAGGTTTAAAGCATTAGAAATGAATAATAGAAGACCAGAAGAGTTATGGCATGACATCAAATATATCCTTCATGAGCAAAGCAAAAGGTTATTAAAAAGACAAGAAAAAAAGAAAAGACCAAATTCCATGTCAAAAGAGACTCTGAAACTTGTCCTTCAATGTTGAGCAGCTGAAGTAAAAGGAAGACATGATGAAGTTAAGGAACTAAACAGAAGATTTCAAAAGGCAGCTTGAGAAGATAAAAATCAAATATTTCAATGACATATGCAAAGAGCTGGAGATAGAAAACCAAAAGGGAAGAACACATTCTGTTTTTCTTAAGCTTAAGGAATTGAAGGGGCTGGGATTTAGCTCAGCTTGTAGAGGGCTGCGCTGCAGTCTCTGAGGTCTCCAGTTCAATTCCCAGCACCGCAAAAATGGGAGAAGGGCCTGGCAATCCACTCCCAAAGCAATCCCGATACAGTCGCCATTGAATACCCTATGAGGGTTGCTATGAGTCGGATACTGACTCAACGGCACCTAACAACAACAACAAGGAATTGAAGAAATAATTTAAGCCTCGAGTGGTAATAGTGAAAGATTCTACAGAGAAAATATTAAACGATGCAAGAAACATCAAAAGAAGATAGAAGGAATACACAGGGTCATTATACAAAAAAGAACTGGTGGATGACCAACCATTTCAAGAGGCTTCATGTGATCAGGAACCAATGGCATTGAAGGACAAAGTAGAAGCTGCCCTGAAGGAATTGGTGAGACACAAAGCTCCAAGAATTGATGGAATAACAATGATGTTGCAACAAACAGATGCAGCACTAGAGGTGCTAACTTGTTTATAACAAGAGATTTGGAAAACAGCTACCTGGCCAACTGACTTGAAAAGATTCATATTTGTGCCTATTTCCAAGAAAGAGGATCCAACTGAATGTGGAAACTAATGAATGATATCATTAATATCACATGCAAGCAAAATTTTGCTAAAGATCATTGAAAAACACTGCCGCAGTGTGTAGACAGGGAACTGGCAGGAAATCAAGCCTGATTCAGAAGAGAGCAAGAAACCAGGGACATCATTGCTAATGTCACGTGGATATTAGCTGAAAGCAGAGAATACCAGAAAGATGTTTATTTATGTTTTATTGACTATGCAAAGGCATTTGACTTTGTAGATCATAAGAAATTATGAATAACATTGTGAAGAATGAGAATACCAGAGCACCTAATTGTACTAATGAGGAATCTGTATATAGAACAGGAGGCAGGCATTTGAACAGAACAAGAAAACACTGCTTGCTTTAAAGTCAAAAAAGGTGTGCATCAGGGCTGTATGCTTTCACCATATTTCTTCAATTTCTATGCTGAGCAAATAATCTAAGAAGCTGAACTTTACGAAGAGGAACATGGCATCAGGATTGGAGGAAGACTCATTAACAACTTGCATTATGCAGATGACACAACTCTGGTGAAAGTGGAGAAGATCTGAAACATTTACTCATGAAGATAAAAGAATATAACCTTCAGTATGGGTTGTGACTCAACATCAACAAAACAAAAATCCTTACAACTGAGTCAGTATGTAACTTCATGATAAATGGAGAAAAGTTTGAAACTGTCCATGATTTTACTTTACCTGGTTTTACAGTCAACACTTGTGGAAGCAGTAATCAAGAAATCAAAAGATGCTTTGCTTTGGGAAAAGCTGTGGCAAAAGATCTCTTTAAAGTATTGAAAAGTAAAGCTGTCACATTGAAGATGAAGGTATGCCTGACTCATGCCATGGTGTTTTCAGTCACATCATATGGTTGTGAAGGCTGGACATTGAACAAGGGAGACAGGAGAAGAATTGATGCTTTTGGATTATGGTGCTTGAGACAAGTACTGAATATACCATGGACTGCCAAAAGAACCAACAGATCTGTCCTAGAAGAAATGCAACAAGAGTGCTCCTTGGAAGCAAGGATGGGTAGACTGCATCTTATGTATTTTGAACATGTAATCAGGAGTGACCAATTCCTGAAGAAGGACATCATGTTTCGGAGGGTGGCAGGTCAATGAAGAAAAGGAAAACCCACCACTAGATGGATTGACCCAGTGTCTACCAACAATGTGCTTAAACATAAATAAAATCGTGTTCCTGGTACAGAATTGGGAGTGTTTCATTCTGCTGTACATAGGGTTGCTATGAGTCAGAGTCAACTTGATGGCACCTAACAACAACAAAGTAGGTTTAAACAATTAAAATGTACAACAGGAACAAGAACAAAACCAAAAACAACCACAGTATCCTAAGAGGGGGATAATGAGATTTTAAAAACAATTTTTATTAGTACTTTTTTTGGGTTAGCATGCAACTTGATGGGTTTCATTATGACATTTCGATACATGCATATCCTTGTACATTTGTCATGTTCATCTCCTCCGTTACCCTCATGACCCTCCTTCCCCTGAAATAGATTTTAAATGATCCTTGTATCTTCTAGGAGTAGGATTAAGATATTCACTAATTTTAGTTTTTGTAATTATGCACATAGTACTTTCTAGCACAACTAATGAAAGAATAAAAACAGTACATTATTTCCAAACCATTCTCACTCTTTGCAAGTTGAGGATTAGGGAAGCAACAAGGATGACCTCAAGGATTCTGGATTTGACAACCAGATGATAATGGTATTTTTTTTTTTTTCAGTTATGGGAATGGAACCTAGGACCTTGCATATGCTAGGTAAGTATCCTACCACTGAGCTGTATCCTCAGCCCTTTGTGTTTACTGTGAGACAAGGTCTTTTGAAGTTTCCCCAGCTGACATTGAACTCACTATGTAGCCCTGGCTGGCCATGAACTTGCAATCCTCCTTCCTTAGCCTACCAAGTGCTGAGGTTACAGGCATGTATCACCATACCCATTTGGGTAATGGTATTCTTTGTTGAAATAGAGAACAGGAAGAAAAATATTTGGTGATTCCAGTTTTGGACAAATTGAATTTGAGGTGCTAGAGGAGCAGCCAAATGGGGAGGATATGGAAGCAGCCATTAAGTTTTCTCAAGGAATCAGGGCAGTAGGTTTTTATTTTTTCGTTTTGTTGTTCTTGTTTATTTATTTCACATTTTGGGGGAGTTTCTTTTTAAGCTAAAGTGATTCTTAGTTCTTTCTGAATTTACGGATTTGTCTAACTATTCTGACCTCTACTTGGCTGTGTTGTAATGATAAAATTTTAGGCAGGTTTGCTAGCTATCAATTAGAGGAAATTTTTGAAATTTGTGTCCCTGAGAGCCTTTTAAAATAGCATGCTTTTTTTTTTTTTAATTCATACAGGTTTGAGTTTGCTCCCTATCCAAAGGGCTAAAGTTCTTCAACCATAAAAAAGGGGTCTTTCCTTCTTTTAAATATTTAGGAATTTATTCTCTGCTCTTTTCTGCCATCTAGTGGCATATTAGTGGAACACTGCATTTGGAAGGAAAATAAGGGATTGAGGTATTTTTGTTTTGTTTTGTTCTGTTTTGTTTTTTAATATGTAACTTGCTAAAGGGAGGAAAGACACATAGGGTTGTAATTCCAAACTTTGAAACCACTGAAACACAGCAATAGTTTTCAGGCACAGAATTTTACCTGTGTGTATTTCCTGGATTCTATGTCCATTCTTGGGCTGGGAGTTAACTCAGTTGGTAGAGCGCTGTGCTGCAGTCTCTGAGGTCCCCAGTTCAATTCCCAGCACCGCAAAAATGGGAGAAGGGCCTGGCAATCCACTCCCAAGGCAATCCCGAAACAGTCAGCCATTGAAAACCCTATGAGGGTCGCTATGAGTCAGATACCGACTCAATGGCACCCAACAACAACAACATGTCCATTCTCTTTATTTCCCTGCCCTGCTTTATAATCTGGCACATCTAACCTCATGTTGTTGTAGTTAGGGGCTGTTGAGTTGGTTCCAATGAATAACGACCGTATGTACAACAGAATGAACCACGCCCCAACACTATGCCATTGTTGCCACTGTTGCAGCCTCTGTGTCAATCCATCTAGTTGAAGGTCTTCCTTTTTTTTTGTTAACATGCCCCTCTCTCAAACATGATGTCCTTCTACAGGGATTGGTCACTCCTCATGAGATTTCCAAAATACATGACATGCAGTTTAGCCGTCCTTACTTCCAAGGAGCACTCTGATTGCACTTCTTCTAGGACAGATCTGTTGGTTCTTTTGGCAGTTCAAAGTATATTCGATACTCATCTCCAGTGCTATAAATCAAAAGCATCAATTCTTCTTCTGTCTCCCTTATTCAACATCCAGCTTTCACAAACATAAAATGCAAAAGAAAATACCATGGCATGAGTCGGGACCACCTTTGTCTTCAATGTGTCATCTTTATTTTTTAACACTTTAAGAGGTCTTTTGCAACAGCTTTTCCCAATGCAATGCATCTTTTGGATACTTGACTGCTGCTTCTGTGGGTGTTGATTGAAGAAAATAGTAAAGCAAAATCTTGGTCAACCACAATCTTTTCTCCATTTATCATGAAGTTGCTTCCTGACCCAGTAGTAAGGATTTTTGTTTTCTTGATGTTGAGGTGCAATCCACGCTGAAAACTGTATTCTCTGGTCTTCATCAATAACTGTTTCAAATCCCCTTCAGTTTCAGCAAGCAAAATGTGTCATCTATATAACGCAGGTTGTTAACGAGTCTTCCTCCAATCCCGATACTACTTTCTTTTTCACAAAGTCAGGCTTCTCAAATTATTTGCTCAGTATGGAGACTGAAGAGGTGTGGTGAAAGGATACAGCCCTGATGAACACCTTTCTTGATTTTAAACCAAGCAGTGTTTCCTTGTTCTGTTCATATGACAGCCTCCTGGCCCATGTACAGATTCTTTAGGGGACAATTAAGTGTTCTGGTATTCTCATTCTTTGCAATGTTATCCATAATTTGTTGTGATTTACACAGTCAAGTACCTTTGCATAGTCAATAAAATATAGATAGACATCTTTCTGGTCTTCTCTGCTTTTTACTAATTGCCATCTGACATCAGCAATGATGTCCCCGATTCCATGCCCTCTTTTGAATCCTCCTTGATTTTCTAGCCATTCCCTGTTAATAAACTGCTGTGGTTGCTTTTGAATGATCTTTAGCAATATTTTACTTACATGTGATATTAATGATATCATTCAATAATTTCCTCATTCAGTTGGATCCTCTTTCTTGGGAATACACACAAATATGGATCTCTTCTGGTTATTTGGCCAGGTAGCTGTTTTTGAAATCTCTTGGCATTAAACCTCCAGTGCTGCATCTGTTTGTTGAAATGTCCTAATTTGTATTCCATCAATTCCCGGAGCCTTGTGTTTCACCAATTCCTTCAAGGCAGCTCCACTTATTCCTTCAGTACTATTGGTTCCTGGTCACATGCAACCTCTTGAAATGGTTGATTAACAAAGAAGGTGACTCAGTATTTGGAAAACATAGCCCTGGTGACAGAAACAATACTGGAGATCGCATGATAGAATTTTGTCAGACCAATGAACTTTATATTGCAAATACATTTTTTCACCGACATAAGCAGAGACTATCCACATGGAATTCACCAGATGAAACATACAGGAACAAAATCCACTACATTTGTGGAAAGAGATAATGGAAAACCTCAATATCCAAAGTCAGAACAGGACCAGGTGCTGATTATGGATCAGACTATCAAATGCTCATATGCAGGTTTAAACTGAAACTGAAGAAAATTAGAACAAGTGTACAAGAGCCAAGGTATGACCTTGAGTATATCCCACCAGAGTTCAGAGACTACCTCAAGAACAGATTTGATGCATAAGACACTAATGATCAAAGACCAGATGAGCAGCATGACATCAAAGACCTCATTCATGATGAAATCAGAAAGTTATTGAAAAGACAGCAAAAAAAGGAAAAGATCAGCTTACGTGTCAAAAGAGACCCTGTACTTTGCCCTTGAACATCAAGCACCTAAACTAAAATGAAGACATGACAAAGTTAAAGAGCTAAACAGAATATTTCAAAGGACAGCTCGAGAAGACAAAATCAAATATTATAACAGCAAGTGCAAAGAGCTGGAGATAGAAAACCAAAAGGGAAGAACATACTCTGTTTTTCTCAAGTTTAAAGACTTGAAGAAAAAATTCAAGCCTGAGTGGCAACAAAGAAAATATTAGATGATGTAGGAAACATCAAAAGAAGATGGAAGGGCCAGGTGCAGTGGCACATCCCTGTAATCTCAGCGGCTGGGGAGGCGGAGGCAGGAGGATTGCAAGTTCGAGACCAGAGGCAGTCTGCGTAACTTAGTGAGACCCTGTCTCAAAAAGGTAAAAGAATGGGCTGGGAGTGCAGCTCAGTGGTCCAGCATTTGCAGAGCATACAGGTACAAGGCCCTGGGTTCAACCCCCAGTATTGAAAAAGAAAAAAAAAAAAAAAAGAAGAAGATGGAAGGAATACACAGAGTCATTATACCAAAAAGAATTGGTGGATCATTAACCATTTCAAGAGTTTCTAACCTCATATGCAGTGCTAAGTAAACCGAGTAATCAAAGTTAAAGGTTTCCTTCAAGACATCTTTTAATTAAATCAATGTTGACTTTTTGACCTGGTACAAATGTGTGGTCTCTTTTCATGTACATCTGGGCATCTTCTCTTTTATCTCTGTAGCATTGTAGTAGGCAAAATAAAAACTCCCTTCCCCAAAGATATCTGTGTCTTAATCCCCAGACCTGGGAATATGTTACTTTACATGGAAATAAGTACATTTCAGATGTGATTAAGGTTAATGACCTGGAGATGGGGAGATTATTCTGGATTAAGTGGATGGAGACAGTAAAATCATATGATCCCTCTCCAGATTGGAGAGTAGGGAAGAGAAGAAGAGATGGTAGGAGAGAGAGAAAGGGAGAAACAAAGAGTGAGGGAAGGAGAGAGAGAGAGTGAGAGAGGGAGGTAGAGATAGAGCACAAGAGTGAGAGCTGGGCAGGACAGTGGAAGAGGGGCAGAAGAAAAGTGAAGTGGGAAAGGAGCTGGACTCACCATTGCTGGTTTTGAAGATGGAGAAAGGAGCCATGAGCCAAGGAACATGGGTGGCCTTTAGAAGGAAACCAATTTTCCCCTGGATCCTCTAGAGAGGAGCACAGCCCTGCTGACACCTTGAATTTAGCCTAGGAAAGCCCACATCAGGCTTCTGACCTACAACACTGTAAGATGATGAATTTGTGTTGTTTTAACCCACCAGCTTTTTGATAATTTGTTATAGCAAATTTAATGCCACTTCTCTCTTCTCAGGTTATATTATGGCCCTTTGAATGCCCATTTATCTATTATTTTCACCATCCTCTTTTTTTTTTTTCTAGGTGCTGGGGTTTAGCTCACTTGGTGGAGTGCTGCTCCACATTCTCTGAGGACCTGGGTTCGATCCCCAGCACTGCAAAAACAGAAGAAGGATATGACAATCCGCTCCGGAAGCAATCCTGAAAACAATCAGCCATTGAAAATCCTATGAGGGCTGCTATGAGGCCGTCCCGATTTGAAGGCACCCAACAACAACAACTTTTTTCCAGGTTATGTTGTAGCTTCATTTGTTCATACTTTACCTACTCCTTTTTAAAAATTTAAAAATTAATTTAATTTGCTTAGACATAGGAATTTGGGACATATTTGATTATTTTACAAGTACTGATTTAATGCCTATAATGTGAGGGGAAGTTCATGGTCCCTCACATGGAAAAACTAATAAATTAGTGAGGGAAGCAGACAAGAAAACAAACACTCAAATCAGCCTGCTAAAATCAATAATAGGGGTGAGCAGAGAGTGCTATAGGAGAATATGATACAGTATTTAACCTAGCCAGTGAGTTCAGGATGCTGACTGTCCTTTTAAATTTATTATCACAAATATTAAATGAGCACTCAGTTTCCTAGAAATCCTACTAAATTTTCTAACAACATTATGTCCTGTCATTTATTCTCAGGAACAGCTCTTTCTCTTATCTCTCAACAACCTTCTTCATTCCTCCTAACGGTTGTTTAAAATATGTTCCAGATTCTTTGACAGTCTCCCTTTCAAGGGATAAAGATAATTCCCCTCCCCCTGAGGGTTTGTGTGTTAGGCAGCTTTCCATCACTATGACAAAATACCACCGGTAATCAACTTAAAAGGAGGGAGATTTTCTTTTGGTTTATGGTTTCAGAGGTTTTGGTCCATGGTTGGCAGGCTCAGTCGCATTGGGGACCAGGGTGATGCATGTCAGGGAGCATATGGTGGAGCGAAGCTGCTCACCTCACGGTGGCAAGGAAGCAAAAAGGGAAAAAGGGAGGAAGTAGGGTTCTAATATACCCTCGGAGGTCACTTCCCCAATGACATAACTTCCTTCCACTAGGGATCACCTCCTAAAGGTTCTACCATCTCCCAACAGCACCATCAGCTGTGGACCAGACCTTCAACATAGTGACCTTTGGGAGACATTTAAGATCCCAATCATAACAGGCTGGACTTCAGTGGCTCACTTCAAAAAATGGCAGAAGCAACTGTGTGACTTCCAAGAGCAGGTCATAAAGAGCACGGTGGATTCTCTTGCTCTCCTTCTCATTTGGCTCACTTTCTCAGGGAAGCCAACTGCCCCTCCAGTGCCTCTCTGTGGAGAAGACCACATGGCAAGGAGATGATGCCAACTGTCAAAAGCCACATGAACGAGCAGTCTGGGAAGCAGATTTTTCAGCTCAGCTGACAACCTGATGATGGAGACCCCGAAGCAAAACCACCCACCTAAGCCACTCCCAAATTCCTGACTCACAGAAACGATGAGATACTAAATATTTGTTACTGTAAGCTGCTGAGTTTGTCATAAGTAACCAACAGAGATTTGGGTACTCAGAAGTAGTGTTCCTCTACAACATATGCTTGAAAATAGGCGAGTGCATTGGAACCAAGCTGTAAGCAGACGCTGGAAGGACTTTGAGGAGAATGGTAGAGAAAAATTAAAGTCTTCATGAGTCTGTTAGAAGAAGCCTCATAGCCATTGAGGAAGCAATGGGTGAAACCCATAAGGGTGAGAAAAATAAGAGTGGAAACTGAAGAAATATTAGCATAACTGTCATGTGTTTTAATGCAGAAAGTAGAAACTGTTCATGAAGTAGGCTGTTTGACTAAGGAGATTTCCAGGCATAATATTGAAGATGCTGCTTCTTTCTTCTTGTTGCTTATAGTAAATTGTGAGAGGAGAAAGGAAATTATGCTAAGAGAAGATGGCTGAGCACAAAGGAGCCAGGACTTACTGGTCTGGAAAATTGTCAACATGCCCAGAAAGCAAACAATGCTAAATTTACAAACTCAGTTTTGAGTAAAGATCAAATCCAGGACACTGTGAGGAAAACATAATCCAATGAGCTGCTAAATTTTTGAGAAATTTTGTTGTGCAGCAATATAATGAAAACATTTCACTCCTGCCCTAAATTGATCACCTTGCTACACACCACGGGGAGAAAATAGCAGCACCTGACATCTTTGTACTATTATCAACGCCCTCCCAGAATCTGTGCCTAGGCTCTCTGCCATCTCCAGTATTGAAAGCATTCCTGCCAGCCTTTCCACTGGTATTTTTTAATCCAATCCCCACCTTTTTACAGTATTGGGTGGTTGAACTCAGGGCCTCACACATGTTAAGTAAGTACTCTACCACTGTGCTGTAACCCAATTCTCCCCGCCTTTAAAAAAATTTTTTTGAGACAAGATCTCCAAATTGCACAGGCTGCCTCTTGGCTGGAAGTCATGATCCTCCTGCCTCAGCCTTCTGAGTATCTGGGATTACAGGCATGTGCCACTGCACCTGGATTACTTCATTCTTTTTTCAAGAACTGTTATTTGACAACAAACATTTTTTCTCCTGCAGTACTAGTTTCTCCCTCTGTATTGATTCACTCTTAGCGATGAGATGTTATACATTATCTTCCACCTTATAAAAACCAACCCTCTGTTCAATATGCTTCTCTAGCCATTATCCCAATTCTTCATAATGCCTCCCAACAAAATGGCTTTGACTCTACTTCCTCAATTCTCTTTCCCTCTCAGCCCACCTTAATTGCCTGTGTCTCCATCACTCTTCTAAACATTTGCTTGTCACAATCAGCAGTGACTTACTTGCTACCTAATCCAGTTGCTTCTACTCTTTTTGAAACTTAGCTGGTCTTTCAGCATTATTGGTTCCAAATCATCTCTCCTTTACTAAAAAAAAACAACAAAAAAAGAAAACAACAAAAAACCCAGCTTTATTGAGATATAATTTACACACCATGCAATTTGTCCATTTGAATGTTTTTAGCATATTCACAGAGTTATGCAACCATAACCACAACCTAACCTAATTTTACAGCATTTCTGTTCCCCTTAATCAAAACTATGTACCTATGAGCAGTCATTCTACATTTCTCCCTTCTCCTTTTCCCTGAGCGCTACCCAAACACTAATCTACTTTCTGTTTATCTAGATTTGCCTGTTCTGGACACTTCACGTTAGTAGAATCACACAAGATGCGATCTTTTGTAACTGGCTTCTTTCATTTAGATAGTGTTTTCAAGGTCCATCCATATTGTACAATGTATCAGTACATCATTCCTTTTAATTGCCAAATAATAGTCCATATCTATTCAATGGCTCATAGACACTTGGTTTGTTTCTACAGTTTTTTTTCTCTTTTTAGCTACTATGAATAATGCTACTGTGACCATTTGTTAACAAGTCTTTGCATGCACATATGTTTTTATTTTCCTTGTATATATATATATAGTTCTGGGATTTCTGGGTCATATGGTAGCTCTATGTTTGAGGAACTATTAACTATTTTTCAATGTGGCTGTACCATTTTACATTCCCACCAACCAACGCATGTGGGTTCCAATTTCTCCACATCATCACTAACACTTGTTATTGTCTGTCTTTTTAAACTATAGACATCCTATTCCTGATTCTTGAGACACTTTCTTGCCTTGGCTTCTAAGACATGATACTCTCCTGATTTTTCTTCTATCTCATTTGCTGGTCTTTTTTGGCCTTATTTATATGCTTACTTCTTTCTCTTCTTTCTCCTCTTCATTCTCCTTTTCTTCCACTGCTCCTTGAACTGTTAGAGTGCTCCGGGATTCTGCCTTGAGACATCTTCTCTATCTGCACATTCTTGCTCTATGATATTATCTCATGTCTTTAAATATTATGTGTAAATTAGTTCCAAATTTATGTCTTTATCCCTGATCCCTATATCCATTTGCTTACTTAACTCTTGTTAGATTGTCTAATGGAGATTTTAGACTCAATAAGCCCAAAACAGAATTCATAAGAGTACTTGCCCCCTTTCCCAGTCTTCCAAACTTCAGTAAATGGAACTGCTATCTATCCAGTTGCTCAGATGAGAATCTTATGAACCATTCTTGATTATTCTTTGTCCTACACCCTTCATCAAGACTATCAGCAAGTTTCTTTTGATACTGCCATCAATGTGTTTGAGTTCATCCACTTTTCGTGTCTTCCATTGCCAGCTTAGTCCCAGATGTCCTCTTCTCTTTCCTGGGCTATTAAGATTGTTGTTGTTGTTGTTGTTGTTGTTCTGTGCCATCGAGTCCATATCTGACTCATAGTGACCCTACATACAACAGGGGAAACACTATTGTCAGTGCTTCTCTGCTATTCATAGGGTTTTCAATGGCTGATTGTTTTTTGGGAGTGGGTGGCTGGGTCCTTCTTTCAAGCCTACAGATCTGGTGTTCCCAGCTAGTCTCCCATCCAAGTACTAACCAGGCTCAACCCTGCTTAGCTTCCGAGATCTGATGGGATTGGACGCCACAGTTGTACAGCTGCAGGCAAAATTATTGTCGTGTGTCTCTGCTATTCATAGGGTTTTCAATGCTGATTATTCTTTGGGAGTGGATTACCAGATCCTTCTCCCAAGCCTACAGCACCTGGTGTTCCCAGGCAGTCTCCCATCCAAGTACTAACTAGGCTCATCCCTGCTTAGCTTCCAAGATCTGATGGGATCAGATGCCACAGTGATATGGCTGCAGGCTTACTAAAGTAGACTCTTACTGATTTCTCTGCTTCTATTCTACAGTCCAGATTCAACTAACTATCATTCATTTCTTAAATTTTAAGACATCACATCATGTTACTTCATTGTTTAAAGCCCTTCTCTGATTTCTATTGCTCTTAAAATCTGTATTTGCTTGGTGTCCGAGGCCTTCTATGATCTGACCCTTGCTTACCTCTCTCTTCACTTCCTACTGTGCACCTTTTCTGCAGGTAATCTTCAGCACATAGGACTTCTTCCTTTCTTGAGACTCCTACTTAACTTGTCCCTTCTGCTCTAAATTCTTTCATTTGCCAATAATTGCACTGCATTCTTTAAACATAATTTCAATTGTGGCTCATTTTAGAAGTTATAAAAACTATTTCAAGTTTTCATCCACCTACTCATGAATAAATTTTCTTGTGGATGGTGAATAGCAAAAAATGGAAGAGATTATCGTTAAAAGGTCTTGCTTAGGAATTGCACATGGCTATTTCAAGTCTAAAATCTCTATCGTCCTCTCCTCCACTTTTCTGTCCTTACCCTTCCTTTCCAACTAGTCCAGAAAGCATTGGGTGAGATGGAGCAAGGTAGATAGTGACACTAGAGTGAGAGGGTGGTGTGGGAACCTGGCCTGGGGTGTCAGAACCTGCGTGTGTGTGTGGGGGAGTGAGGGAGCCTATAGGAGAAGGATGGTAGCAGCCCCTGTTATTGTTGTGCCTGATAGAGGTGAGGAGGCTTTCTGCATAGGAGGGAGGTAACAGTGGCAGCCTGACACAGGGTGTGGAACTTGAGTGAGGGAAGAAAAGTATGTAGGTTTGAGGGTAGAGCTGATAGCTCAGAGGTAAATGTTGAAGCCTAAGTGGAGTGAGTAGGCTGCTGCCTTGGTTGGCACCACATGCAGAGCTTGACTAGGTTGAGGAGGGGATCTTGGCAGTGGGAAGGTGGAGGCACCGAAGCCCCGCAGGTGAGGAGGGCACCTACCTGGAGAGGCCTGTGGCAACTGTGATGGGACAGTGCAGTCTGAGTAGGACAAGGAAGACATCTTTCTGAAATGTGGTTACAGAGAAGATTAATTACACAGGAATAATTGAGCCAATAAATAAATGTACTGAGGAAAATGAGAGCCAGGTTTTTTATAGTCAGAGAAGAGGGTTATTAAATATGGAAAAGAAAAAATACTACAGTGAGCTTTGTGGTATCAGATTGGAATTGTGTTACTGGTTAAGTGGGGCTGAGGTTAAACTCAGTAGAGTGCTGCTCTGTGGTCTCTGAGATCCTGGGTTCAATCCTCAACACCACAAAAACAGGAGAATGATGTGGCAGCTACTCCCAAAACAATTGCAAAACAATCAGCCATCGAAAACCCTATGAAGGTTGCTATGAGTCTAACATTACTTGACGGGATCTAACAATGATGGTTAGGTATAGATATCTAGAAATAAATATAGATGTAAATGCATTAATTACATATATTAATGTATATATGTATACATAATTTACTATGCATGCATATGTATGTGTGTGTATATATATATATATATATATATATATATATATATATATATATATATATTCACATATATTTCCTAGCTTTGTGTGGACCATCAACACCAATATCAATGAACACATATAGTGGCCATATCTTCTAAGTACCATTTTCCACTAAAAGGAATCAAGACTACTTGTTGATATAGTCAGTTCCAGAGTAGGGCAGGGAAAGTCCAATATGAGCTTGAAATATTTTGTTAGACCAGAAAGCAAAAGGTACTCAAAGAATTATGGAGACATGTCAAAAGAACACAGAAATCAGCTTGAATGAGTTTCCAGCATGCAGCAAAATAAGAGGTAATAACAGTAGATCACAGCTCATTGAATAATCTGAGTCTATACTGCTATAAACAAATGAATAAATAACTGATGAGAAGAGAACTAACAAATGTAGAAGGAATGATTAAGAAAATCACCATTTAGAAATCATTAAGCAAAAAAACCCAAAAAGATAGAAAGGGTAGGTATGTAGTTTGGTGGCAAAGTGCTTGCCTAGCACATACAAGGCCCTTGGTTCAATCTGTAGTACCACAAAAATAATTATCAGAGTAATATTTCAGCCAATAAACATCAATGCATATTAAAAACTAGGGACAAAATTTTGATGAGGAAATGGATACTATGTAATCTCAAAATATCTCCACATGAAATAACTAGTAATCCCAGCAGTCAAGAGGCTGAGGCAGGAGGATCATGAGTTTGAGGCCAGCCTGAGCTACGTGAAGAGAACTTATCTAAAAAATAAAACCAACTAATCAAACAAAGAACAGTAATAACCAAAAAACAAAAATACGTGGGAGTTAGAAAGAGTGAGAAAAAGCAAATTGAGAGTGGAAAAATCTGTGAGACCCCCTTCATTGATCAAAGCTGATATCACTAGAAAGAAGACAAATAGAAATCATGTATCATCTGGTAGGACTCAATGTCACTTCTGTTACATTCACACTAAAAATTCATGATCTTAGTCTAATGATGAGAAAATATCAGACAAATCTAAAATGAGTAACATGCAACATAACTGGCCTATAAGTTTATAATCTTTAAGAGAGGCAAATTAATCAAAGTCAAGGAGACTAAAGAAACATGACATTCAAATGCAAACTAGGATTCTTGACTAGATTGTTTCACATTTTGGGGATAATTGTCAAAACCTAAATAGTACTTGTGGATTAATTGGTAGTAATAGTGCAATCTTAATTTCCTGATTGTAGTGGTTATTTTGTAGTTATATAGGAGAACGTCCTTGTTTGTAACAATTATACAGTAGTGTTAGTTGGGCCATCATATTGGTAATTTATTCTCAACTATTTCAGGAAAAATATTATTTATATTATTGTTGCTACTCTTTTAGAAGTTGGAAATTATTTCAGAAGAAACAGATAAAAAGTTATGTTTAAATGAGCAAGCTAAAGCTTCTTATGAAAATGTTTTGATATCTTATTACATATCTTCCCTACTGAATTTTTTTAATATGGTATCCATGTATTAGTTGTTGTTGTTAGGTGCTGTCCAGTCGGTCTCCAACTCATAGTGGCCCTACATATAACAGGTGAAACACATATTGTCAGTGCTTCTCTGCTATTCATAGAGTTTTCAATGGTGGGTTGATTTTTGGGAGTGGGTTGCTGGGTCCTTCCCCCAAGCCTACAGCACCTGGTGTTCCCAGGTCATCTCTCCTGCAAGTACTGACCAGGCCCAACCCTGCTTAGCTTCTGAGATCTGATGGCATCAGATGCCACAGTGCTACTGCTGCAGGCAGTATCCATGTAGATAATTCCAAATCCTTTCCAGTTTACTGCTCTGTGCTATATATATACTACTGTTTTGTTTTAAGTGCTGGGGATCGAACCCAGGGCCTTGCATATGCTACGCAAGTGCTCTACCCCTCCAACCCACAAATATTATTCTTTTCCGCGTGTACAATGACATTTAAAAAGTTGTGACAACATCATTTTAGGCAGAAGAAACCATCCACACAAAGACCTAGAGCTCAGACAGCATGTGTTTTAGAATTGGAAGCACTTTGGCATGTCTGCAAAGTAGAATTGGTGGGGTGGGTGATTGTCAAGGGAGAAGACACCTGATAACCTCTGCTGGATGGTGGTTCCATTTACTGATATAGGGATCACATGATAATTCACTTCTATGGCTCTAGAATGGATCATCATGAGCACATTAATAAGGATGCACTCCAACTAGTAAAGATAAACATTTGTCTAGAATCTGCCCATGACCCTTCTTGACCTCAAAGTCAATCCCAAATTGCCCTAAACTTGTGCCTCCAGGAATGCACTCCTCAGAAATGTGAAGATTAGAAAAAGAGGTCTCTGTATTATCTAGTTTCAAATAATTTGGCAAAGAAGACACCTTACAATAGACACACATGATAGGGTAATTTACTGAAACATTAATTTGCCTTTGTTGTTAGTTGTTAGGTGCCGTCCAGTTGGTATCCGACTCATAGCAACCCTCTGTACAACAGGGGAAACACTATTGTCAGTGCTTCTCTGCTGTTCATGGGGTTTTCAATGGCAGATTGAGTTTTGGGAGGGGGTTGCCAGATCCTTCTCCCAAGCTTACAGCTTCTGGTGTTCCCAGGCAGTCTCCCATCCAGGTATTAACCAGGCCTGACCCTGTTAGCTTCCAAGATCTGACAGGATCGGATGCCACAGGGCTACAGCGGCAGGCTAGTTTGCCTTTAGTTTTTACCATTCTCCTGTTCTATTCTGAGAATGCCTTTCTACTTTCTTTCCTTAGGTTGTTGTTCATCAGGGCCAAAGTAGAAGTACAACAGCACAACTGCCTTTTCATTTTTACAACCTAATCTCATTAGATTGTGCCAGGTGGTCCCAGAGAGGAGGATCTACTATGGAGGCTTCTAAGAAGGATTTATTTGAGGAGAAAAAGCTCCATGGAGGAGTAAGGACCAAATCAGGACCTATCCCTGGTAAAGAGCCCCAGGTTAAGCTGGGAGGACATGTTTCAGGAAGAAGTTTCAGAGACACCTTTCTGTAAGGGACCATGTAGTGTTGGACAAAGTTTATCAACAGTGAACAGTCTGGGCCAAAATCAGAGGGCTCTTCCTAAATGTTCTGGATTGTGTAAAACCTGAAGTCTTTGCCGTTAGGATGGGACACAGCCCAGGATTGACTGAGGCTAATTTCATCCATGTAGAGCTGGGTGTGGTGGCACATCCCCATAATCCCAGCACTCAGGAGGCTGAGGCAGGAGGATTGACATGAGTTCAAGGCCAGCCTGAGCTACACAGTGAATTTCAGGCCAGCCTGGGATATCCAGCAAGACCCTGTCTCAAAAAACAAAACAACAACAACCAAAGAAGCAAACAAAAAATTCCATCCACTTAAACAACAGCCTTACCACAGTGACATGAGATCCCATCAGATCTTAGAAGCTAAGCAGGGTTAGACCTGGTTTGTACTTAGATGGGAGACCGCCTGGGAGCACTAGGTGCTGTAGGCTTGGGAGAAGGACCCAGCAACCAACTCCCCAAAAGCAATCAGCCATTGATAACCCTATGAATAGCAGAGAAGCACTAACAATAGTGTTTCATCTGTTGTACATAGGGTTGCTTTGAGTCGGACAGTGACTCGACGGCACCTAACAACAACAACAAACAGTGGTGATTTAATATGAGATTATACAAAAATAAATATTTTCTTAGAACTGTGTGGTAACCTTCATACCCATCCATCTCACATTTATAGCTCTCAATATCTGCAAGAAATTTCTTACTTATGAAAGGACATTTTTCCTCAGGAAAACTCCATGTAAGTCTTTAATTGTACCTTTTTTGTGAGAGAACAGATAAGAGGGTGTTTGATATATACCCCCAGAAACTGATGCCAGATGAAGTCAGGATGCCTTGACAAGCGTGGTTCTCTTTTATTCTCTCTAACTCAGAAGCTGAAGTGGTAGAAAGGAAGGAACAAGCTAGTCTGACATTTGGCAGAAGTCGGTAGATGCCTTTCTATTCTTCCTTTGCCAGAGCTCTCTGAGCTGATTTGGGCTCTGATCAGGCCTGGGTTAAATACCAATTTCATTCCAGTATTCTTACAGCTTTAGCTTCCAGATGAAAAATCTCAATCAAATACCTAGCCCTCCTATTTCTTTTAATCTTAATTTGAGCTGGGAAAGACTGTATCCTGGGAATTCCATTGTGATCGACTATGAATGGACTTTAGATAGATGATGACTAGAAGGGGATGTGGCTCAGTGGTATAGCATTTACCTGGTATGCAGGAGCCTTGGGATCGTTCTCCAGGGATAAAAATAGGATACAACGAAGACCTAATTCATTCTTTAACAATATCCATCTTCCTTCCTTCCTTCTTTTCTTCTTTCCTTCCTTCCTTCCTTCCTTCCTGCCTTCCTTCCTTCCTTCCTCCTTTCCTCCCTCTCTCCTCCTCCTCTACCACCTCCTCCTCCTCTTCTTCCTCCTCTTCTTCCTCCCCCTCCTTCTTCTCTTTCTCTCTCTTTTTTTTTTTTTTTGGAAGTACTGGGAGTTGAACCCAGGGTTTTGTACATGCTAGGCAAGTAAGTGCTCCCTCATTGAGCTGGACCCCTGGTCCCTTTTTTTATTTTAAATTTTAATTTAATTTTACTTTTTATCTTTTTTTTTTTTTTGTGGTACTCGGGGTTGGACCCAGGGCCTCGCACTTGCATGCTCTGCAAGTGCTGGACCACTGAGCTGCACCCCCAGCCCATTTTTTACTTTTTGAGACGGAGTCTCGCTAAATTACACAGACTGCCTCTGGTCTCGAACTTGCGATCCTCCTGCCTCCGCCTCCCAAGCTGCTGGGATTACAGGCATGCGCCACTGCGCCTGGCCTGTTTCTCTAATATTAATGTGCTGAAATCATGATAATATTTAACAAAAAAGTTGTTTAGATCCTGAATGATCCAGAAAGGCTTTCTCCATAGTCTGAATTCACTGAGCAATAACAACTAATTAACAATTTTGTAGTCAACTGAGTAGACAAACCTGTTCTTTGTTACATTCACTGTGTAAATATTATTATTATTATTGTTATTATTATTTATTATTATTATTATGGTGCTGGAGATGGAACCTCACACATGCTAGGCAATTGCCCTACCACTGAGCTTCACCTGCCAGCTCAGTGTGTATTTAGAAATGAAGAAGGACCAAATTCTTCAGGACTCAAAAATGTATTTGGTAAGTAAGAATATTACTCCATTCACAGCTCTGAGTGCAGGCTACTTCACAAATTAAATCTCATGGTGAGTTCCTACTCTTTTTATGTTGATGAAAATTTTACTTCAGTCAGTACAAGGTATTTCCCTTTCCTGTATAAATGAGAAAGAGAAGGTTTGTAAGCTATTCTCTACATCTTCAACTATATTACAGACAGAAACTAGAAAGTGGTATGGGTTTAACAGGTAAGATTAAAACCTTTATTTTCATGTGAAAATTGTCTCCATGAGACATATGTCTCATGGAGATGAAAATGTTCAGTATAAAATACACTGATAGAAATAATAAAAAAATTGCAAAGTTCTTACTGGATTAAGGAAAAACACTGTTCCAAAAATTGAAATAAAGTAAAATATTAGGATAATAAAAATACATATTTATTTAAATATAAATAAAAGCAATAATATTAAAAACCAAAATGTCATTATGTGATTTTTAAGGAATGTAATCTGTGATCCTTTTGTGGAATTTACAGGTAAATCACTAAGACCTTAGAGAAATCCAGGCAAGATGTATGGGCAACTTAGCAGGTACAAATGATCGAGGTCTGATACCCCTGGATATGGACATGGAAAACACTGCTCTAGGTGGATGTAGTAGTTTACTAATCCTGCCATAACAGAGTACAACAGGTTGTGTGGCCTCAACAACACAATTTTATTTTCCCACCATTCTGAAAACTAGAGGTCTGAGATCCAGGTATCAACAGGGTTGGTTTTTATATCTCTCTTTGCCTTGCAGATGTCCATCTTCTCCTTGTATCTTCACGTAATCTTCCCAATGCGTTTACTACCTATGTCCCAAACTCTTCTTCTTATGAGAACACCAGCCATATTGGATTATACCCCATCTTAATGACCTCATTTTATCTCCTTAAAGATCCTTTCTCCAAAGACAGTCACATACTGAGGTACTAAGTGTTATGACTTCAACATACAAATTGGGAGGGGGTGTGGTGGGACACAACTTAGCTCATAACAGTGGACTTGCATATTTTATGAGATGATTTGTAATAAATCACAACTCCTAATTCCTAGGAATTGATTCAAGACTGCTTGACAAATAAGAAAGTGTATAATCAAAGACAAAATACAAAACTGGTTTTATCAATTTCAGAGTATTCTATATGCCTTTTCTTTGCATGGCTTCCTTTGACCCTGATTGGCTTATGACTATTTCCTTGTCTTTCCTGTAGTAGTTCCAGGGTCCTCTCTGTTTATCTTTCAACCCACTGTATTTCATGAGGTTCTTCATCTTCCAATCAAATCTAGCAGCAGAGAAGGGTCCAGTCTTCCTACATCCCACCCTCCTTTTGAAACCCATGGAAAGCTTTATTAGGTTATAAGTTACAGTGTTCAGGGAGGCAGCAGGATGTGTATCAAAAGCCAGCGTCTGGAGATAGACTGGGTTCTAGTCTGGCTGCGAAGCCAGGGCAAATTATCCTCTCTGAGCCTCAGTTTCCTCATTGATTCTGTGTAGGACAACACCTGGTTGCAGAACTAAGTTGAGGATTCTATAAAATGATATACTGTGCCTGAAAATGTACACTGTAGGTACTCAATAAGTAGCAGCTATTATTTCAAAATTTTATTCATTGTACTCATTAAGAGGATTGTGGGGCAAGCTTAAGGTAAGGGAATGTTTTGTGTGAAAAGTTGTGTTGTGAGGTCTTTCCTTCTCTTTGGATGTTTGTCCTTGTTTTGCTTTCTGTGATATTTTCTCAGGCTTATATTCTAAGGTTTCTTTCATTTATTTCATTTCTGCTGTCCTATGTTTAGTTCCAAAGAGTTCTTTTTTATTCTTTCAGTGTTTCTTTTTAAAAACATCCTGTACTTTTTTCAGGGGTGTTAAGGCTTATTTTATCTCAGTGAAAACACAGTTGTTTTGCTGTTTTTTTTTTTGTTTTTTTGTTTTTTTTTAAAGTTTCCCTGCTACTTTTTGCATTATTTCTATTTGCTTTGAATTGCCATTTACTTCTTTTGTGTTTTTGGTCTCGCATTAGAGGATTTCTTCTAATGACCGGTAATCCTTAGCCGTTTGCTCATATTAAAGAAGAAGGTACTAGCGCCAGGTGCGGTGGCGCACGCCTGTAATCCTAGTGGCTTGGAAGGCGGAGGTGGGAGGATCGCAAGTTTGAGACCAGAGGCAGTCTGCATAATTTATTGAGACCCTGTCTCAAAAAGTAAAAAAATGGGTTGGGGGTGCAGCTCAGTGGTCTAGCACTTGCAGAGCATACAAGCGTGAGGCCCTGGGTTCAACCCCCAGTACCGCAAAAAAAGAAGAAGGTACTAAAAAGACAAGTAGAGGTTCCATTGGAATCATTCAGTAAAGAGTGAACCCTCCCACCAACTGTGAATATGGGAGACTTCTTTCTCTTGGTCTGGTCATTTTCTCCAGAGGAACCCTCTATTTTCTGTCTGGTATGAAGCCTGGCTGCTAGGATTCTGGCACCCAAATAAGTAATGGTGCTAGAGATCTCAACATTTGGTATTGTAAGAATTCCACTTTTAGCCATATTCCTGTTTAGCATTATGGCAACTCCATCTTCAGCTTTCCCTGGTAAGCAGTGGTGTCAGAGTTTCTCTAATTTAGCCTTTCTAGAGAATAGGATTTTAATCTGCCAGGGCAGGCAAGAGGTTATTGGATGTTTATAACTGTGATAAATGTGGGAATTTGGGGATCTAAATTCTTCAGCTATAAACTTGGGGGCTGGGATTTAGCTCAGTTGGTAGAACACTGCGCTGCAGTCTCTGAGGTCCAGAGTTCAATTCCCAGCACCGCAAAGGTGGGAGAAGGACCTGGCAATCCACTCCCAAAGGCAATCCCGAAACAGTCTGCCATTGAAAACCCTATGAGGGTCACTATGAGTCGGATACCAACTCCACGGCACCTAACAACAACAACAACAACAACAATAGACCTTTGCGCAGCTTTCCCGTTCTTAATAGTACACGCACCCCCTACTTTCACAGCTATCTGATGCCACCAGTTTTGTGAATTGATCTGAAGTTTTGCAGCACAAAACAATTAGCTTCTGGACACCAGCTTTCTCTGGTCGGTTGTCAATTTCCACCTACTTTCTGCTTATCAAATTCCAAAAGTATGTTCATGTTCTCTTTTCCCATTTTCTTGTCCATACAGTTATATTGGTTAGCTTGAGCTGCTGTAACAAAATACCACAGACTGGATGTTTAAACAGAAATTAGTTTTTTCACAGTTTTGGAGGCCAGAAGCCAGAGATTATGGTGCCATCATAGTTGGGTTTTGGTGCTTGTAAATAGCCACTTTCTTTCCATGTCTTCACGTGCAGAAAGAGTGAGACTTTTAGTATCTATTCCTTTTACAAGGACACACAGGTCCTATCAGGTTAGGGCCCCACCAATGACCTCTCTAAAGGGTTGGAGTTTAGCTCAGTTGGTAGAGTACTGCTGTAAGTTCTCTGAGGCCCTGGGTTCAATCCCCAGCACAACAAAAAATAGGAGAAGGGCATGGCAGCCCACTCCCAAAACAAACCCAAAACAATCAGTCACTAAAAATCCTATGAATAGCAGAGAAGCACTGATATAGTGCTAGACATGGCACAGTGTTAAGGAGTGTTTCCTTCTGTTGTACATAGGGTTGCTCTGAGTCAGACTTGACTCAACAGCACCTAACAACAACAACCTCTCGAAAAGCCCTGCTTCCGAGTACAGTCACCCTTGTGATTACGACTTCAACATATGAACTTTTGGGGAAACAATTTAATCCATAATGTCATTTTAATGTAGTTTTAGGGGGAACTATAGTAAATGCATGTATTTATTCAGCATTGTTTTAATTTTTTGCCTTCATCAAATCCTTCTAATTGTAGTTCCCAAATCACTTTGAGATAAAACAATAAATAAAATCTAAGGCTTCTACATTTAAACTTCCCTTGAAGGTAAGGTTCACTTTCTCCTGCTTCTGACTCTGTTTTTTTCACACTCCATCGATTTTCCCTTATTAAGTATCAAATTTCAAATTTAGGTTAAGCAGTAAGTATTCTCTTTCTTCAAGTTATTTTGCCACTACATTACTACACCACTTAACCACAGAGGTACATTCTAAGAAATGCATCATTAGGCGATTTCATTGTTGTACAAACATCAGAGTGTACCCATACAAACTAATTGGGATTAGAGAGCTACAATGTCACTAGGTGATGTCATTTTATGGGATCACTATTGTTCATGTGGTCAGTTATTGACAGACACATTATGTGGCACATGACTATACTGCAATTATTCCCAGGTGAAGTTAACCAGCTGTATTAGTGTTATAAAAATGATAGTGTCTTCCTTGAATTCTTAAATATTTTTAAATTTTGAAGTTGAGAATATGTTACCATAAATTTATCCTGCTTCTAGTCCATTGTATTTCTTCTGCTTAACATCTTGAGGACAATCCCTATTTTGTGTGACAGAAAGCAGGACAGTATAGATGGTGATCTTTGGGCCACAATGTCTCATAACCTTAGTTTCTTCAAATGAAGGACTGGCATATGATGCAACTGAAAATACCATGGCATGAGTCAGGCATACCTTTGTCTTCAATATGATGTCTTTACTTTTCAACACTTTAAAGAGGTTTTTGGCAAGAATACTTGACTACTGCTGCTTCTGTTGATGTTGATTGTAGAACAATAGTCTTTTCTCTATTTATCATGAAGTTGCTTACTGACCCAGTTGTAAGGATTTTTGTTTTCTTGATGTTGAGGCACAATACTGAAGGCTATGTTCTTTGATCCTCATCAATAAATGCTTCAAACCCTCTTCAGTTGCAGCAAGAAATGTTGTGTCATCTGCATAACTCAGGTTGTTAATGATTCTTCCTCCAATCCTGATGCCACGTTCTTTATAAAGTCCAGCTTCTCAGATTATTTGCTCAGCATAGAGATTGAAGAGATACAGTGAAAGGATATAGCCCTGATACACACCTTTCTTTACTTTAAGCCAGGCAGTATTTCCTTGTCTTGTTCAAATGACTCCCTCCTGGTCAATGTACAGATTCCTCAAGAGTACAATTAAGTGCTCTGGTATTCCTATTTTTCACAATGTTGTCCATAATTTGTTGTGATCCACACAGTCAAATGCCATTATATAGTCAGTAGAATGTAGATGTCCATCTTTTTGGCACACTATGCTTTTGGCTAATATGTTTCTAATGTCAGTAGTGATGTCCCTGTTTCCATACCCTCTTCTGAATCAGGCTATCTTCATTTATGGCCTTATTGGTGTATGCATAAATTTGAGTAATAGTCATATTAACTGGGCTTCCTTATAGGTATATGAATATCATTCTATCACTGACAGTGTTGTACTTCAGGGAGAATCTTGAGATCTCTTTTTTGATGATGAATGCAACCCCATTTCTCTTTAAGCTGTCATTCCTAGCATTGTAGACTACATAATTATCGGACACAGAATGGCCCATACCAGTCCATTTTAGCTCACCAATGGCTACGATGTCAATGTTTATCCACTCCATCACCCTTTTGACATTTTCTATATTTCCTAGATTTACACTACACACATTCCACATGCCACTTATTAATGGATATTTATAGTTGTTCTTTCTCATTTTGAGTCATGCCACATCAGCAAATGGAGGTCTCTGGGGCTCTACTCCATTCCTGTCACTAAGGTTGACTATGTTGAGGAGGCAACTCTTCCCTAGTCATCTTTTAAATACCTTCCAACTTGGGGTGCTCATTTTCCAGCACTATATCTGACAGTGTTTCTCCGCTATTAATAGGGTTTTCAATGGGTAATTGTTTTCTGAGTGGGTTGCCAGGTCCTCCTCCCTAGTCTGTCTCAGTCTGGAAGTTTAGCTGAAACCTGTCCACCATGGGTGACTCTCCTGATACCTATAATACTGGTGGCAGAGCTTTCAACATCGCAGCAACATGCAAGCCCTGACAGTATGGCAAACTGACAGATGATTTCATCAACTATAACACAGTCATAATATCACAACAAACTGAATAGAGGCTAGGAAACCTAGCAGCCAAGTACCTAGGGACTAGAAGTTAGCTCAGTTAGTAGTATGCTGCTCCACACTTTCTAAGGACATGGGTTGGATTCCCAGTACTGCAAAAATGGGAGAAGGATGTGTCAGTCTACTCCCAAAACAATCCTGAAATAACCAGCCATTCAAAAACCTATGAGGGCTGCTATGAGTTGGACCTGACTCGATGGCACTGAATAACAACAACAACAATAGCCAAGTGCCTAGCTAAAAATAGGTTCTAGCTTGGCGTTGTGGTACATGCCTGTAATCCCAGTGACTTGGGAGCCTGTGGCAGGAGGATCATGAGTTTAAGGCCAGAAGGAGCCTGCACAACTTAGACCCTATTTAAAAACAAAAAATAAGTAAAAAGGGGCTCAGGGTGGAGCTCAGTGGGAGAGCAATTGCCTACCACACAAGAAGCCTTGATTTCAACATCCCATTACTGGGGAAAAAAAAAAGGTATGTTCTATTACAGAGTAGAGGTATAGACCACACATCCACTCTCTTCTTTCTTATACAGCCTTACTAACATAATAATTATAAAACAAAACAAACAAACAAACAAATCCCGCTGGGGATGTAGCTCTATAGTGGAGTGTTTGCCTAACATGCTGAAAGCCCTGGGTTTGATCCCTAGTACCTTAAAAAAAAAAAAAATTCTGGCTTGCCTCTTCCCTTCTCCTCTTTTAGTGAATGAGCCATGATTTACCTTATCACAAAATAAGAAACTTTACTCACTAAAATCAGTTGATTCCCATATCAAGTAAATTCCTAACTCCTAAATCTCTCTGTGCGGGCTGGGATTTAGCTCACTTGGTAGAGTGCTGCGCTGCAGTCTCTGAGGTCCTGAGTTCAATTCCTAGCACCGCAAAAATGGGAGAAGGACCTGGCAATCCACTCCCAAGGCAATCCCGAAACAGTCAGCCATTGAAAACCCTATGAGGGTCGCTAATCGAGGGTCGGATACTGACTCGATGGCACCTAACAACAAACAACAAAATCTCTCTGAGATAATTCCTCATTCTCACCCAATCCTTCGTGCCTCTGCCTTGCTTCTGGTCCTTGAGATGCCCACTGCTATATGTAGGCACAAGGATTTCTAATGGACTTCTTTCTCAAGTCACATTCTAAACTTTCTCCACCCCATATCCCCCAATTTTCTAAATGCAATTTCTGTTATCCTTCTCCTTAAAACTCTCCAATGGTATCATGTAATATTTATAGGGTTAAAGACCAAAATCCTTAGCAAGAGATATATAACCATTCTTGATCTGGCTCCTACCTTCTTTTCCAGCTTCTGAGGTACATAGAATAGTAGTTCTCACAAGATGTCTACATTTTAATCCCTGGGACCTGTGAATATGTTATGTTACATGACAAGGAGGAATTCATGATAGTGGATGAAATTAAGATTGCAATTAGTTGATTTTAAAATAAAAGAATTATCCTTGTGTTTTAGTTTGGGTTTCTCTAACAAAGTGCCACAGACTGGGTGGCTAATAAATAACAAATTTATTTCTCCCCATTCTGGAGGCCAGAAGTTCTTTTTTTTTTTTTGCGGTACTGGGGGTTGAACCCAGGGCCTCACTCTTGCATACTCTGTAAGTGCTGGACCACTGAACTGCACCCCAGCCCATTTTTTTACTTTTTGAGACAGGGTCTCGCTAAATTACTGCAGACGGCCTCTGGTCTCGAACTTGCGATCCTCCTGCCTCTGCCTCCCAAGCCGCTGGGATTACTGGCATGCGCCACCACGCCCAGAGGCCAGAAGTTCTAAATCAGAGTGCCAACCACCATGCCTGAGTTCTGGTGAGGGCCTTATCCCAGGTTGCATTCTGCTGACTCCTCACTGTATCCTCACATGATGGAAAGAGAGCTAGCTAGCTTTCTGGCCACTTCTTATATGGGTACTAGTACCATTCACAAGAGCCCCTCCCTCATACGAACCTAATTACCTCCCCAAAGCCTCACTAGCAAACATGATCACAATGGGCTTAGAATTTCAACATATGAATTTGGGAAGGGGACACAAGCAGTCCACTGAACTTAATTTATCTGAGGGACAGAAGAGTCACTTGTCAGAATGATCCAATGTGAAAAACTTAATTGGCTTATTGTTGACTTTGAAGATAGAAGGGGGCCACAAACGAATAAGTTTAAAGTCACGTGCTGGCAAGGTTTGGTTCTTCTGAAGCCTCTCTTCTCCTTGGCTCATAAATGGCTACCCTCTTGCTGCCTCTTCATTTGGTCATCCCTTTGTGCCAATGTGCCCCTGGTGTCACTTCCTTTTCTTACCAGTCATATTGGATAAGACTCCACGAAGATCAATCAATTTAACCTAACCATCTATCTAAAGACCTTATTTCCAAATGCAGTTATATTTGGAGGTACTAGTGGTTAGGTTGTTGTTAGGTGCCGTCGAGTCGGTATCCGACTCACAGTGACCCTCGCAGGGTTTTGGGCTGGGATTTAGCTCAGTTGGTAGAGCACTGCTCTGCAGTCTCTGAGGTCCCGAGTTCAATTCCCAGCACCACAAAAATGGGAGAAGGACCTGGCAATCCACTCCCAAGGCAATCCTGAAACAGTCAGCCATTGAAAACCCTATGTGGGTCGCTATGAGTCGGATACTGACTCGACGGCACCTAACAATAACAACAGTGGTTAGGACTTCAATATATGAATGAGGGAGCATAATTTAATCCACAACAGAACCCCAACTACAGAAACAAACTCATGTATATAGTAAGAAAAATTGACTTAAAGGAAATCAAGGCTGATGCTGTGCTGCATGCTTATAATCCCAGCGACTAGGAGGGAGAGGAACAAGGATCCAGAGTTTGAGACCAGAGGCTGCCTGTGCAATTCAGTGTCTCAAAACAGAAAAAAAATTTAAAAGGGGCTGGAGGTGCAGTTTAGTGGTAGAGCTCTTGTGTAGCATGCATAGTACTGGGAAAAAATAAAAGGACAGTTTAGGTTGGGGATGTAGCTCAGTGATGGACTGCCTGCTTAGGACACAGGAAGCCCTGTGTTCAATCCCCAGCACCACCAAATTAAATAAATAAACAAGTAAATAAATAAGTAAATAATAAAGAAGGGGTTAGGGATGCAGCTCATTGATGGAGTATCAGCATGAATGAGGCCCTAGTTTAAACTCCCAGTACAGCAAAAAAATAAAGCAAAATAAAATCGAGTTGCTGCTTTCTGGAAAAACAGCTAGGCATAATTTTCCCTTTCTCCTTTTCTCTGTTTTTCTAGGTATAATTTAGGTACAGTAAAACACACCCTTTTTAGTGTTTAGCTTAACGATTTGTATAACCAACACAATTAGGTTTCGAAATCAAATTTGCTAGAGGGATAGAAACCAAATGTGTGAATTTCAGTTATATTTTTAACTTTTAAATTTTGGAATGTAAGATGCTTATTAGCAAGTTAAAGCTAAGAGACTAAACAAACTCAGGAAATGATATAACAGGTAAAGTAGAAAAAAATAGTTTTTCACCCTTAATGATTTATAGGGTAGGGAACTGATTGCATGATTTAGGTGTTTTCTTTAAGTATTTTCCATCCTCTTTTCCTTTCCTCTCTTTTCCTTTCCTTTTCTTCTTTTCTTTCTTTTTTTTTTTTGACAGGGTCTTCCTATGTACCCTAGGCTGGCCTTGAAGCCTCAACCCCTTTTTTTGTTTTTCTTTCCCAGTACAGGAATGTTGAACCCAGAACCTTGTGCATGCTAGGCAAGTGCTGTACCACTGGGCTGCACTCCCAAACCCCCTTTTTAAAATTTTTCATGTTGAGACAGCGCCTCAAGTTGTACAGGCTGCCTCTGGCCTCCAACTAGCTAACCTGCAACCCTCCTGCCTTCGCCTCTTCCTGGATTACAGGCCTGTACCACACACATCACAGTGCCCAGGGTGTTAAACTTTTTAAAGGCTGAATAACCTGCCCGAAGTCACACAAATGGACAGTTGCAGGATAAGTGGTAGTCCAGATTCTAGTTTGTTCCCACCTCTTAAACCATCTATGAGCTCTTGCAACATTCAAACTTCCTAAGTGAGGATTCAAGATATTGTATAGTATCAAAGACCCTCAAACTAACTTGCTTCTGTTGTCTATCCCAAACCGCCCGGTCCAATCACTGAACTTCTAAGCTTACATTTTCTCCAAATTTTGCTCAAAGTCCCTATAGAAGCCTTTACGAAGGCTTTGATTCTGAGCAACAGCCACCTCTTTCACAGACTGTTCCTTAACACTGCAGGATATGATGAATTCCTCTTTAATTCTACAGCTTTTATTTGGTTTCAAAGGCTCTTGGTGACATAATGCCTCCTATTAACTTGTCCCAGCCCACGCATCTTGACACATAAAAGTTCAATAAATGGAAGTCGTTATGATTATTTTTTATTCCCACCTGAGTATACTAAAGGCATTGGTCAGTAGTGCATGATCTGTATAAATAATGCTGATCTGCTTAACTCTAGGTATTTAAAAACCTAGCCTTTAAGCTTAGGCGGTGGTGCATGCCTGCAGTCCCAGCAACTTGGGAGAATCGAGAGTTTAAAGCCAGAGGCAGCTTGCAACTGGATAATTTAGTGAGACCTTGCTTCAAAATAAGTTAAAAAATGGGCTGAATGTGCAGCTCAGTGGTAGAGCGCTTGCAAAGCATGCATGAGGCCCTGAGTTCAAGCCCTAAACACGAAACAGAAAACCCTAGCATTTTAGTTGAAAGGAAGCAACGCATAGGTGATGTCAATTAAACATATAAAACGTTCACTGAGGTAAAATGAAAGTGCCTGCTGCAGCCTGTGAAGGGGCTGAGGGACATCGCGGGAGGGCTTCATGAACGGCCAGAAGGCGGCGGCGGGGCTCTAGTGCCTTGTCTGGGTCATGAAAGCTGGGCGCCCTGTTGCCTTTCACCCAAGTTTGGGCCTGCTTTGTTTCGCACAGGGCTTGTGTCAAATCCTACTCTAAATGTGCTCCGGGCCCACCGTAAACGGTCAATAACCGCCTTTCCCCGCCAGGCCTCTGCCCTCCATCTTTGTGCCACACGAGGGGCGGGGGGCGCCAGGTGCGGCGGCCCCGCCGAGGCCAGGAGGGCCGCTCCGCGCCCCAGCCGCAACAGTCAGGTTTTCAAAAAGCCCGCGCGTGGAGCCCCACGCCTCATCCGTTGGGAACAGCCCCCAGCACGCCTCCTGTCGCCTCCCGAGTCCAGCCAAGGGAAAGCCGAGGCGTGACAGGGACTGGCAGCGTCCCCAGTGAGGGGGCACCCGGGCAAGCGCGCACCGCAGAGCGCGCCGGCTCTGCGGCCGGCGAAAACGGAAGTGGGCGCGAGGCGGTCGCGGCGATTGGCTGGGCGGACATGTCTCTCAAGGGGCTGGCGCGAACGCCGCTGCGGAGCCGGGCGAGGGGACTGGGGAAGGGGAGGTGGGGAGCCAGCGGGAACAGCCGCGGAACTGGGAGGAAATGAAGCGCAGAGGCGGCGCAGGGGGCTCCGAGAGTCACTTGTCCGGGAACGCCCGGACTCTGAGGCGTGACGGCGGCACAAGAGGCGGAGCGACAGGAGCAGAACAGGCCGCAGGCTTGAATAGACCGCGGAGGGCGGGGAGCCAGCAGCCGAGAGCGGCGCTGCGGCGCGGTGGGCGGGACTAAGCCGAGCGTGGCGGGGATTGGCTGGCGGCCCCGGGCCGCCGTACGCCGCGGGTGACGCACGCCTCGGGGCGGGTGCGCGCGCGCTCAGCGGCCTCTTTGTGTGGTGCCCAGATCGGGGAGCGGAGGCGGCGGCGGCGTCGGTTGTCTCCCGGTCTCCTCGGTCGCGCTCCGGCCGGCGCCGCGCCCCTTCCCTCCCCCTTCCTTTTCTTTCTCCTTCCTTCCTTCCCTCCCCTTCCCTCCCCTGCCCCGCCGGCGGCCGGCGGCGGCGGCGGCAGCGGCGGCTCCGGCGGCTCCAGCGACGGCTGGGCCCGAGTCGTGACGAGGCCGCAGCCCCCCACGACCGCGGCGACGGCGAAGCCTCGGGGAGCGCAGGGCGGGGGCCGGGCCCGGGCCGCGGAGATGGAGAACTCGCAGCTGTGCAAGCTGTTCATCGGCGGCCTGAACGTGCAGACGAGCGAGTCGGGGCTGCGCGGCCACTTCGAGGCGTTCGGGACGCTGACGGACTGCGTGGTGGTGGTGAACCCGCAGACGAAGCGCTCGCGCTGCTTCGGCTTCGTGACCTACTCGAACGTGGAGGAGGCGGACGCCGCCATGGCCGCCTCGCCGCACGCCGTGGACGGCAACACGGTGGAGCTGAAGCGCGCCGTGTCGCGCGAGGACTCGGCGCGGCCCGGCGCGCACGCCAAGGTGAAGAAGCTGTTCGTGGGCGGCCTGAAGGGCGACGTGGCGGAGGGCGACCTGGTGCAGCACTTCTCGCAGTTCGGCGCGGTGGAGAAGGCGGAGATCATCGCCGACAAGCAGTCGGGCAAGAAGCGCGGCTTCGGCTTCGTCTACTTCCAGAGCCACGACGCGGCCGACAAGGCGGCGGTCGTCAAGTTCCACCCGATCCAGGGCCACCGCGTGGAGGTGAAGAAGGCGGTCCCCAAGGAGGACATCCACGCCGGCGGCGGCGCGCGCTCCTCCCGGGGCGGCCGCGGCGGCCGGGGCCGCGGGGGCGGCGGGCGCGACCAGAACGGCCTGGCCAAGGGCGGCGGCGGCGGCGGCGGCTACAACAGTTACGGCGGCTACGGAGGCGGCGGTGGCGGCTACGGCGCCTACGGGGGCGGCGGAGGCGGCGGCGCGGCCTACGGCGGCAGCGACTACGGCAACGGCTTCGGCGGCTTCGGCAGCTACAGCCAGCACCAGTCGTCCTACGGCCCGATGAAGGGCGGCGGCGGCGGCGGCAGCTGGGGCGGCCGCAGCAACAGCGGACCCTACCGAGGGGGCTACGGCGGCGGGGGCGGCTACGGCGGCAGCTCGTTCTGAGAAGGCGAGGAAAGGGAGCGCCCAGGGGCGGCGATGGGCGCAGCTCTCCTCCACAGCCCGCGTGGGGTCGGCTCCCCAGGCTCCTTCCCGCCCCTCTCCGCCGCCTTGCCTTCCCCGCCTTGCCCTCGGGGGAGCCAGTTCCCGGGCAGTTTACCCTTGTAGGTGTTCCTCCGTTTGCCTGCCACCTCTCGTCCCCCTCTGGAGACGGACTCGGCCTCACACACATTTTGTGTTACAGTCATTGATGGACTCTATTTTTTTATTATTACTTGGACCTTGGTCGTTTTTATACTAGCAAAACGTCTCGTTTTAATTTGTGTTTTTTTTGGGGGGGGAGGGAGTGAACTTGCTGATTCTGTAGCAAAACCTGGGAGGGGGGTTGGGGCAGGGAGGGGGGTAGTTTACTTTGTTGTAAGGACTTGATACCTGGCTACAGCGTTTTTTATGAAACCTACTTGGATCCCATGCCTGAAATTTGGAAGCATATGTACAAAAATCATTTCTAAGTTTTATTTTTAATAAATCATTGTGTTTGACCGTACATGTCTAACCTTTTTTTTTCTAGGATCCATTCCGTACCATTTTAAGGAATACTACAAGAATTTTCGTGTTAATTCTTGATGTATACTTTGAGAAACCTAAGAAATTCTGTGGTTTTTGTTTTGTTTTCTTCTTTTTTCCTGTTGCCCTGCTAGTGATGTGTTGAATTTTTATCTCTTACAGGCAAAACTTTTGAAGTGGTGGATGTGGCTTTTTAAAATCTTTTAAGTTTCTGTGCATCCATCTCTTGTACGAAGCTATTTGCTTAACCTCTTGATGTGGTTGGTCACTTCTTTCTATGAGAATTTACTTCAAAGTATGTACTATGTAGTTTTAAAACAAATACTTTGTGTTAAGCATGTGTTTTGTTCATATAAACTTGAAAAATTTTGAGATGCCCTAGTTTCATCCCTTTTACTGATTTATCTGTAATGAATGGTTACAAGTAAGGGTTATATTTTACCCTTAGACTAAGTGCGTTTTTGTATTTTCAGAGCAGGTTTTAAAATGTTTTTTTCCCCTATATTTTATCTGTTCTCATAAATTCTTTACCTTTGTAGCACCATCTACTGGCAGAATGGCAGTATAGCTGCAAGACAGTTTGTTTTTAAAAGAAACTTTAGGACAATTGCATAAGATTTAGAAGTTTTGCCACCAAAAATCTGTGCAAACTTGAAAGTTAAACCTTTATACTTGTAACTGAGGTGGGCTTTACAGGAATGTAGTTATAAGTCCCTATCACAGTCACCCTTTCTACATGAGATTTGGAAATGTAAACTGATATACAAAGCTTGGGTGGTACCCCCAAATTGCTATGACAACTGATGAACCAGCTATGTGTACTGGTTATTTAGGTGCAAGTTGTAAAGCAAAATATCTGTGTATTCTGCTTGATTAACATGTATATTTGTAGCCCTTTCATGCAATAGAATTCAAATTGTTGTTTATAAAAAAAAAAAAACTGATAATAGGAGAAAATTACTTTCCTGGATAGAAATATAGAATAGCAACGTTTATGGATATTACAAATAAAGAATTCAATTCTTTACATGATTGAGTGAGAGTATGTATAACATGCTGGGTGGGTCCCGAGTACCAATTAATCCAGTATACTTAACTTGATTTTGTGTTATAAAATATTTAATCTTGAAGTTGAAAGCCCAAAACTTTCTGAAAAGGAGATAATTGGGTAGAATGAAAGTATTTTAATATCACTCCCACCCCCACCATTCCTGCTTTATTGTCACTATAATTCCCAGGGTATAATTCTTAGCCAAAACTGCCAGGTCTGTACATTTAAAGAAAGAAGAAAGGTCATGAATGCTATACTAGGTAATGGCTACTCAGTTACTTTGAAAAAGGATAGCAGATGCTTGATTCAGATACTTAAACACCTCCTACAGGTAGGGTAGATGCTTGTACACATTGAATAAAGTAAACATCGAGCAAAATTTTTTGTTCCTAGGTAGTATAGTTTCCTTAGATTTTTTTATTTTTACTTTTTTTAGCGATACACAAACTACACACATGCTACTTGATAAATTTGTTCTAGGTTTTTGGCCTGTAGGATACAGAAATGTATTTGCTTAAATGTTTCATTATGTATTATTCTGCTTGATTTCTACCTAGTTCTGGTGGGAAGATCTATCCTGGGTCAGTTGGTGTAATCACTTAGAAAATTTTTCAGTCTAATGAGATTGTTATTTTTTTATTCCCAGCACAGTGACTTATAAAAAGTTGGCAAATGGATTCTGGGAAAGGATTTCCTATTAATTAGGAAAGCAACCTATATTCAGTTCATGGTATATTAGCACTTCATTGTCATGTTTACTCTTAGAAATTTCTGTAATCAATTGGTTTTTAGTGAAGGAAAAAGCATAGTGATATTTAGTCTTTCCTGGGTTCTTCTTGTCAGTACTGATGTAAACATTTTGGCATGTGCTTTTTAAAGGGGTGGGACAACTGGTTTTGATTCCTTTTCATCTATGACAATCTGAACATTACTTCAAGTTTAACAAGGGTTTATGAGATGAGGTGGTACAGAACCTAGTCAGTAATGAATTCAGTTTCCGTGCCATGCCTGAATCTAATATGAAAGATTAGCAAAATTTAAAATTATTTTGTCTCCCCAATATAGAGATTTTTTTTGAAGATAAGTTCTGAAATAATCATTAGTTGAAAGTAGCTTGAAAGATCTTTAAAGATGGTAATTTGAAATCTTTTTAAAGGCTTGCAAAGGTCGGAAATTGCTGACAAATCCGTACGAATATACTGATTATTCTATTGCTTAGTGGCTTGGAATACATGTTTCATATTTAACTCTCAATTCAGAATGTTTTGTTTTTAAGCAAGGCTAAAGGATTGAGGATACCTGAGAATTTGACATTTATGATTCTTTTCCTCAGGATCAGAAGTTACAATGACAGTTTGATTTTCAACCTTGCTTGCTTTTAAAATGTGCATAAGTTTTTTAAATTTGAGAACTGGCATTTAAGGGTAAATTTTCTATGTATGTTTGGTGATTGAAAGTGGACCTCTGGGTGTTGGTTTGATTTGAGCTTGACTGCATCTAGACACGGGTTTGAATTTTACCCCAAAAGACATTTGCCCTTATGGTAAGTCTGCTGTTTTAATTATCAATGTAGCAGGATGATCACTGGGAAAAATTGTCAAGCTTTGTTTTGGCCTTTTGAAACAGGGCAACAGAGACTGCGTCCAAGTGAAGGTAAGTCAGTGCTCTTTCCTTAATGTCTTACTGCAGATCACTTTGATGTGTCCTTTTATGCTCTCTATTAAAACTGAAAACATGATAAATTTTTTTTCAATAAAAAGTCCTTTGAAAGGGTAGACCATGCCTAAGAAACATAATTTTTACCATATTAGTTATATAACATTTGGATTGTACTTCAAGTTGCAGTAAACACCAGTATTTCTAGGAAGTGTAAGATAGAGAAACTTTACTGGTTCTTCTTGAGACTGATGTATTTTTTAAAAATAACATAAGTAATAATTCCTCATTACTCATACTGGACAAAAAGCAACTCTACCAATGTGAGCAACCTCCTCCCTTCTTGGGTAACCACTATTAATAGGTGTGTATCCAGCTAGGTCTTTTTTGTATTTTCCTTTATTTTCAGAAATAGAATATTTTTGGCTGTTTATAGCAAACATTCTTGCATATCAAGACAAGTAGATCTATCTCATTCTTGTTAATGCTCGTGTTCCATGGCTTAGCTGTATTATAACTTAAAATATTCCTCTGTTGATGAACATGAGGTTTTTTCCATTTCTTCCTATTATGAATGATGATTAGCCTTACAGATATAGTCTTGCTTACTGTATTAATACTTAGTTGGTGAGATGGCTATGCTAAATAATGAGAATGCAGTAGTTTTCTGGTATAAATATTTCTCAGGTCCTAGTATACACATAGAAATGTACACACTCAATTGTGTGTGGGTTTTTTTTGTTGTTTTTGTTCTTCAGTTTTAGGGTAAATTCAACTACAACATAAATGGAAATTTTTCTTTCCTTTTTGGCTTTTTGAGGTGGGCTCACTGTAGCCCATGCTGGCCTAGAGCTCTCAATGTCATTGACCGTACAGACTATCCTTGCACTTGGATTAATACTCCTGCCTCTGATTCCCATGTGCTGGAGTTAGAGGTATGTGCTACCACGCCTGGCTTAAAGTTGAAATTTATTAGAAAAAGATTTAAGATAGGTTTCAGTGTAGATGTATGAGAGAAATGCTTAAGAAAAGGACAACAGTACACAAAAGTGCAGGCTTCTTGAGTCACCAACATACTGAAAAATTTCTAAGCTTGGCACTCAGCCACAATTCATTCTGGAAGGCTGGTAAAGTGCTGATTAGTTTGAGTTCTGAGCACTTTTTTTCCCTTAAGAAATAATGTAAATTTATTTATTGGTTCTGATACCATACTGAATGGCTAATTCAGACACATGTATGCCACTCAGCAGTATGTTCTTTTTTTAATTCAGTTATGTCTGTTTTCTCTTTCAGCATTGGAAAGTTCCTTGGGTGCCGTGATGATTGTATTGTACATGTAAGTACATATATGTAAGAAAAACTCCACAAGGTCATGAACATAGGATCAGGACAGGTCTTTACTGCTTGGAACCTACATGCAAAGTGATGCTTTCCCCTTTATTTCACCAAGAAGTGTCACAGGTAAGTGTGGCATCTCATACATGTTATAGCATGGTGATTGAGTGCTGAGCAAGTGGTTAAACACTGGACCAGAATTCTTAGGAAAATACCGATTGAGGACCAAAATGTATGAACAACCTGTGAAGCCTTATTGTATTGCTGTCTTTCCTGGTGTTTTCTTCAGTCATTTTATTTTACTGCAGGAATATTTGCCAGCTTTTCCAGATGATGTTCACATTTATCCCTTAAGAAATTTCTTTACTGGCTGAGGAAATAGTAAGAAACATAGCATTGATGGTTTGCTGTGTCTTACACTGTGATAATGTAATTTATATGCGCCATTTCATATATTTTGTTGTTATGTGCCACTGAGTCTGATCCAACTCATAGCGACCCTAATAGGGTTTTCAATGGCTGATTGTTTCAGGATTATTTTGGGAGTGGATTGCCTTGTCCTCCCATTTTTCCAGTGCTGGGGATGGAAACTGCCTCCTTAGAGAGTACAGAGCAGCACTTTACCAGCTGAGCATTTTAGTCCTCAGTAATTGTATGACAAAGTCCTATTATATCTGGTTTGCATATTACTTACAGGCTTATAACTGAAGCAGTTTGCCTAAGCCCATGTAAGTCTTGAGAATAAGACATAGGAATCTTATAGCTTATTTTTTAAGTCATCTTGCTTAAAAATTTCCTTTAGTCTCAGTGTCCAGATCTGTGTTTATAATTTTTCTTTTTCCAGATCTTATTTGCATGGGTATATACACATACACACACAAACACCCACAGGAAATATAAAAACATTCATTCTTTTTAAGAACAAAACTGGGATCATGTTATATGTATAAGTGTATTTATATTTATATGCCTAAGTGTATTTTAACATCAAAGGTATCTTTTCCTACCTATACATACAGCTCTATCATATAACTATATAATATTCCATAGTCTAGATATACTATGGGCTGGGATTTAGCTCAGTTGGTAGAGCGCTGCGCTGCAGTCTCTGAGGTCCCGAGTTCAATTCCCAGCACCACAAAAATGGGAGAAGGACCTAGCAATCTGCTCCCAAGGCAATCCCAAAACAGCCATTGAAAACCCTATGAGGGTCGCTATGAGTCGGATACCGACTCAACGGCACCTAACAAAAACAAATGTACCATAATTTATTGATCAGCATATTTATAGTTTTTCTTGGTATAATTTAAAAATTTTAGAAAGCCAGATGTGGTGTTGCACATCTGTAATCCCAGCATATGGGAGACTGAGGCAGGAGATGGTGAGTTTGAGACCTGCTTGGGCTATATAGTGAGATCCTGTCTCAAAAAAACCCAACAATTCGTTTTGCAGTTTGTCTTGCTATTTAGAACATATTGAAGAGGGAAAAGAGAGAAGATACAGGCTTGGCTAAAGCCATTCATTACATTGGTGTTCAGCAAATCTGTGAGAAACCTATAAGAATTGCTGGATATTTTAAATCATAATATTTCAGTTTTGCTTTGTTATTTCCCACTCCCAAATTTTTGTTTTAATTTTTTATAAGGGTATTCAAAAATGTGCAACTTGTCTACATTAAAAAACAAGTCTCATGCTCTCACTTTCTGAAGGGGTTACTTTATAACAATAAAGATGCTATTTATTGCTCTTTCCTACTTTATCCTACCTAAACCTTGTGCCATGATATTTCGGTGGTGTTGATACAGGTTTTTCATTGCAGAAATTGCCTTTAATTGAACTTTAGGTGGTTTACTAAATATTGTATCAAGAAGCTCTCCTGACAAAGTGGAGAAAATAGCAGTCTGGAAATGGTATTCTGGGAAGAGCTTTGCTCTAGACCAGAAGGCAGCACCAAAAATTTGAATTTCCAGTTGATATGTAAATTTAGTTGCTATTTATCATTGACTAATCCACTTATTTTCTAGGCTGTATAATTTCTTAGGATCAATTTGGTACTGGTGTTTCGTAGTCACACTTGGTAATTACAAATTAATAGCGTTCAAGAGGAACTCTTAAATTTGTTCTTATAATGCATCGACAAAAATTGAGGACCAACTTCTGCTCTCAAGGTACCCATAGTTTAGTTTGGATGACAGGAATTTAAATAATTAGGATACAGTATGGGCATTTTCGGTATCTGAGCAATAGCAACTTTCTTGTGTGGATCAAGGAAAATGTTATATCAGAGACATTTGGACTAGTTTTGACATTTAGAGTAGGTGGATGAAGTGGCATTCTGCTCATGCTGAAATGCAGAGTATGATGTTTGTGGTTCTTTATATTTTCCCCTTAGATTGCTAGATCACAAAGACCTTAGAAGATTCATTTTGTTATTTACATTCTTTTGTAATTTGTAAATTTTGTCAAGAATTAATAGCAAAATCAACTGCAGGAGACACAATTTAAAGTATTTAATTGTAGAAATACAAGTGAATTGAGATCTTAAGTGGGAAATGATAATCATTGTAGATTAATCATTCTGGAGGTGTGATTCATATTTTGGCGATCCTCTTTATTAAGCTACAGTTGGCAGTATGTACATTATTGTCGAATTTTCTTCCTATGTCTTCTCCATATTTTGACTTAATATTAATTTTATTAGAAAACAACTTGTAGTGATTGAATCAGTTCCTGGTAAGAATGAAAGTAAATTTTCTGTAATTGAAAGGTTATATATGCCTTAGATTTCATTTATAAAATAAACTTAATAGTAGCAAACTTTTTGGGGTGGTAGGATAGTTTGAAAAGTAACAAGACATGAATTATTAGCCTCACATTTAATCTGAGTTTAGCGTATTGTGAGTGTTTTTGGTGCTTGTTAACTTTAGTCTCTTACTAAATATAATGCATCCCTTACTACATATATTATTATTTTGGAAATCATGTGTATTGCTCATTTGAAAGAGAGGCACAGGTCTGGTTTGGAAAAATTAATCTTTGGCATTAGAACTGCTTTTGGGTAAATTTCATGTTCTCCCTAAAGGAGACTTTAAATGCTGCAAGGTAAAACATTTACTGTAAAAAGAAGATATTTGAAAGCTATTATTTAAAAAGGAATTTGAAACCAGTAAAGCTAAAAAGGGCTGTTGAGTCTCTATCATACTTACTTTTCTCCACTGATTTTTTTTTCTTTGACTTGAATCTAGATGATTTCAGTCTTCAGAGAGGGAAAGGATTCAAGAAGATGCCTTTGCTAGGCATTCTTCTTTTCTTAAGGGTGTGCACCCTTTACCCGGGTAGATCGTCTTTGTCTCCTTTGATTATTTCATCACTTCATATGGTTTACTTAAAAACAAAACACTACCCGAAATAGATTAATGTTACCATTTCTTGCTCTGAAATTTCACTAATGTAAATTTTTCCGTTTAAATATAATGCTTTAGTGTTTGCTGTCAATTTCATCAGATGTTTATTGAGTACTTTCTTTGAACACTTCTAGGATTTGCAGATGCACAGCAGTGAAACAAGTATGGTTACCCTCTTCTTGTAACTTGCATTCTCGTTAGAATTTAGTTTGTTTTTTAAATGATGCATCTTTCCCTTTTGAGCATTGTGGTGCCATCTCAAATTGTTCATATACCACACAAACAAATTTGACCTAATCCAAGCTGTCATTAAATATCTATTCTCTGATGAAAATCAAGACTCTTAGCCTGGCGTGGTGGCATATGCCAGTAATTCCACCACTTAGGAGGCTGAGGTGGGAGGATATTGAGTTTGAGGCCAACCTGGGCTACATGGAAGAGATACTGTCTTAGAAAAAATCGAGAGTCTCTTTTTTATTCATTGCTTGTTTGCTTGATACCATATGAAAGGTGCCTTTGTTTTTTCATACTTATGTTAGAGGTATAGTTAGCCTCATAGCATGCGATTTGTTATTTCCTAATCCTGGGGTGGGGTTGGGATTTGGCTCAGTGGGTAGAGCTCTGCGCTGCAGTCTCTGGGGTGCTGAGTTCAATTCCCAGCACCGCAAAAATGGGAGAAGGGCCTGGCAATCCACTTCCAAGGCAATCCCGAAACAGTCAGCCATTGAAAACCCTATGAGGGTCGCTATGAGTCGGATACCGACTCGACGGCACCTAACAACAACAACAACAATCCTGGGGTTTAGCTCAGTTGGTAGAATGGCACACTGCAGTCTCTGAGGCTCTGTGTTCCATCCCCAGCACCGCAAAAAAGGGAGAAGGACCTGGCAATCCACTCCCAAAGCAATCCCAAAACAATCAGCCATTGAAAACCCTATGAGGGGTGCTATCAATCGCCCCTGACTCAATGGCACCTAACAACAACAATCCTTAAAGATATAAAATATAACATCAGGTAGACCAGATTCCACTATTGATCCTATCACTTACCAGTGTTGTGTCCTAGGACAAACCAACTTGAGCCTCATTTTATTTTTCTTTCTTGTTTTTCTTTTTCTTTTTCTTTTTCTTTTTCTTTTGAGACAAGGTCTTGCTCTGTAGCCCTGGCTAACCTCAAACTCACAGTCCTCCTGTCTCAGCCTCCGGGAACTGGGATTACAGTTGTGCTCAACCAGGTTGAGCCTCATTTTCTTCTCTATAAAAAATGAAAGACTACTAGTAATACCTGCCTCATAAGGTTTATAAGAATGCCTGTGAAGGACTTGATCTTTGGTAAGCAGTAATATTAATGTGGGCTGAGATTTAGCTCAGTTGGTAGAGCACTGCTCTGCAGTCTCTGAGGTCCCGAGTTCGATTCCCAGCACCACAAAATGGGAGAAGGATGTGGCAACCCACTCCCAAGGCAATCCCGAAACAGCCATTGAAAACCCTATGAGGGTCGCTATGAGTCGGACTCTACTGGACAGCATCTAACAACAACAACAATATTAATGTTATGTCCCTTGTTAGAGAGATGTGGCTGACTAGCAAAAGTATATGTTTATTTCATTTCAACCCCAACTGCACAGTTCATGAAGTAATAACTATCTTTTGTACAAGATATATATGTACTCCATACAATACTCTTAGTAACTGAGACTAATCGGGCTTTGCCCTTTATTTGCTTGTTGAACTTAGATGTGGGAGCCCTCTAAATCTCTGCTGTTTCAACTCTAATAGGAGAGAGATGAGTCATGTTAATTATCTACAAAGTTTTAAGTATTTGTTACTGTATGGAGTGTATGAATAAAATAATGTGAGTGTTGGGAGAGGTTGCTTCCAGATAGGAAGAGGGACCATTATGGAGGATAAAACATTTAACCTTAAAAGATTGGTCTCATAAAGAAGGCAGGAGGAGAAAGAGGGCATTTCAGGTAGAGGATGAATAGGCAGAGACATGGAGCATATACGGAGATACTGTGTACTAAACCTCATGTTAGGTTCATTCACAAATGTTCTCATTGGGAGACCAGGTGTGTAGCTTGGTGGCAGAGTGTTTGCTTAGCATGTATGAAGCCTTGGTTTCATCCTCAGCACTGCAAAACAAAAAAATTGTCTTATTGGATCCACTCAATAAACCTTCACAGAGAAGACAGCTGCAGTTCATCTCAGAAAGGTCAAGTAATTTTTCCAGGGCCACCCAGATGGTGAACTAACTGATTAGAGCTGGGAGTTGGAACCATATTACTGAGGTCTTTGAATGGAAAGCTAAGGAGTTTTGACTTTATCTTGTGGGCAGTGGAAGTCATTAGATGTTTTTGAGCAACAACCTTAGTAGTAATGAATTCAGGAAGATTATTCCAGTAGCATTGAGTAAAATAAATGGCAGTGGGGTATGTTTCAGGTGGTAAGGCTACTAAGATGACTGATGTTAATCAGGTAAGAGAATGAGAGTGTGGCCGGGCGCCGTGGCACATGCTTGTAATCCCAATGACTCAAGAGGCAGAGGCAGGAAGGTCACAAGTTTGAGAAACAGAGGCAGTGTGCGTAATTTGGTGAGACTCTGTTTCAAAAAAGTTAAAAATTGGCCTGAGGGTGCATCTCAGTGGTCCCGCACTTGCAGAGCATACAAGTGCGAGGCCCTGGGTTCAACCCCCAGTACCTCAAAGAAAAAAAAAAGAGAGAGTATGAACAAAAAGGTAGCATTGGAAATAGACTGAAAGGAATTTGAGGGAAGTTATAAAAGTATAATTGGCAGATGATTGGATATTCCATGAATAAGGGAAGTTTCTGTGTGAGCGGTAGGATTGTGATCACACTGGGAATGATTTAGAAGGAATATTTGGATGTTGTGAGTTGACACTGGTAGCATTGAAGCTTTGTGTCTTCCATATACTTTTGAAATGGTCACTGTGCTGGCTGTTCTCTTTTTGCTTTTTCTGGATCCACCTCTTTCTCTTCCTTGCTGTGTTCCTGTGAGGCTGATTCCTCAAGAACTGCATACTCTGTTCTCTGGCTTATTTCAATTTTGGTTTGTTGTTAAGTGCCATTGAATTGGGTCTGATATACCGACCCTATGTACAATAGAATAAAACACTGCCCAGCACTGTGCCATGCCTGGCACTATGTCAGTGCTTCCCTGCTATTCACGGGGTTTTCAGTGGCAGATTGTTTTGGGATTGTTTCTAGAGGTCGTTGGCAGGTTCCGGCCAATGGTGAGAGAAAGGTGAGGTTAAAGTATTTGTTCCTCCTGTTCCCCATATACACATACTCATCTCTCCCTTACAGCTCAAAGTCTTTTTTGGTTTCTGGTAACCACTATGTCCTATTGCTACATCAGGCTTCCTAGCCCCAAGGTAGGTCATCAGATCTTGTGGATTTCCTTCAACTATTCTTTTTGTTAGGTGTTGCTGAGTAGGCCCCGACTCTCAGCGACCCTCATAGGGCTTTGAATGGCTGATTATTTTCAGGATTACCTCAGGAGTGGATTGCCACATCCCTCTCCCACTTTTGTGGTTCTAGGGATCAAACACAGTCCTTAGAAAGTACGGAGCAGCACTCTAGCAACTAAGCTGAACCCCAGCCTCAGTTCTGCTTGCACTGTTACTTTTATTAAAATTCTTTAATTTTGACTATATCATCTGTTGTATTGTTTGAGTATATCATCTATTGCCATCTATTCAGTGAATTTTTAAAATTAAAAAATATTTTATTGAGACAGGGTATCACTAAGTAGCCTTGACTGGTCTATAACTCACCATGTAGTCTTTGCTGGTTCTGAATTTGTATCGGTCCTTTGCCTCGGCCTCCCCAAGTGCCAGGATTAGACATGTGCCACCATTCCTGAGTTCTTCAGTGAAATTTATTTAATCCTTTTTGTATTTTCTAATGACTTGATCTCTTATTGTTTGTTGTTAGGTATGGTCCAGTCAGTGTCCGACTCATAGCGACCTTATGTACATACAACAGGTGAAACAGTATTCTTAGTGCTTCTCTGCTATTCATAGGTTGTCAGTGGCTGATTGTTTTTGGGGAGTGGGTTGACAGGTCCATGATCTTTGAGGCATCAGCAAACTTGGAGAAGACCTATTTTCACTAGGTTACTATCCCTGTCTTAAGAGTTTTCTCTCTCTCTCTTTACCCTCACCCTCCTCTCTCTCTCTCTCTCTCTCTCTCTCATTCTCTTTTCCTCCCTCCATCCATCCCTCCCTCTCTTCCTTTTTTTCTTCCTCCCTCCCTCCCTTCCACTGGGGTGGTGAACCCAGAGCCTCATACATACTTTGCAAGCACTCTGCCGCTGAACTGTACCCCCACTAAACTGCCTTTGGCCTCAAATCTGTGATCCTGCTGCCTCCACCTCCCAAGTCGCTAGGATTAGAGGCATGTGCCACCACACTGGTCCCAAGTTTTCCCTTATTTTCTGAAATTCAGTGTCTTAAACTTACTACTCTTTGACTTGATGATTCCATTGACAATATAGCAGAGAGCAAAGACAAAAATCTCTCCCCTCATAGAGCTTATATTTTGGTGGGGAAAGACAGTACAACAATTACATGGCATATTAGAAGATGATGAGGGCTATGGAAAAAATTTAAGTAGAGTGAGGAGTGGGGATTGTTGCAAGGCAGAATGTCTGTGAGGATAGTACAATTTAAAATGAGGCCAGGTGTATAGGTTTCTCTGATAGCATGATACTAGAACAAAGAATTGAAGGAAACATGGGGGTGAGCATAAAATGAGTATTTAGAAGAAGATCATTCCAGGTAGATTAATAAGAGCAGAAGCCTTGAGACTGGTATGCCTGGCATGTGAGTAAAATGAGTTATACAGGGTGGCTATAGTTGAGGGAAGAGGAAGAAAGGAGTAGCTAGTGGGATCACAGAGGGACCAGATTATGTAAGAATTTGTAGGCTGTTGTAAGGATTTTGCCTTTTACTAAATGAATGCTGAGCAAATAATCCAAGAAGCTGGACTTTATGCAGAAGAACGTGGCATGGCATCAGGATTGGAGGAAGACTCATTAGCAACCTGTGCTATGCAGATTACACAACTCTGCTTGCTGAAAGTGAAGAAGATTTGAAACATTTACTGATGATCAAAGAACATAGCCTTCAGTATGGATTGTGACTTAACATCAACAAAACAAAAATCCCTACAACTGGATCAGTATGCAACTTTACAATAAATGGAGAACAGATTGAGGTTGTCCATGGTTTTACTTTACCTGGTTCTACAATCAACACCTGTGGAAGTAGCAGTCAAGAAATCAAAAGACACATTGCACTGGGAAAAGCTCTGGCAAAATCTCTCTTTGGAGTATTGAAAAGTAAAGATGTTGCTATAAGTATTGAAAAGTAAAGGTGCGCCTGACACATGTCATGGTATTTTCAGTTGCATCATGTGCTTATTATGAAAGCTGAACATTGAACAAGGGAGACAGGAGAATTGATGCTTTTGAATTGTGCTGGAGGCAAATATTGAATATACCATGGACTGTCAAAAGAACCAACATCTGTCCTAGAAGAAGTGCAACTAGAGTGCTCCTTGGAAGCAAGGATGGCTAGACTGCATGTTAAATATTTTGGACATGTAGTCAAGAGGGACCAACCTGGAGAAGGACAGACATCATGTTTGGGAGAGTGGCGGGTCAACTGAGAAAAGGAAAACCCTGCACTAGATGGAGTGACAACAGTGTCTGCAACAATGGGCTTAAACATAAAGATCATGTTCCTGGCACAAAATCGAGGAGTGTTTCATTCTGCTGTACATAGGGTCTCTGTGAGTAGAACCTGACTGGATGGCACCTAACAACAACAAATGAATGGAAAGCCATTTCAGAGTTTTGTGCAGAGGAGTAGTGTGAATGTCTGATTGGCATTTTAAAGGCTTTTGTTATGGTTTGAATCTATAATGCCCCCCAAAGGTCATGTGTTTGAATGCTTGTTCCAAGGGGGTGGTGCTGTTTGTGGAGGCTGTGGAACTTTGGGAGGTGGGTTATAGGTTGCAGAAGTAGGTATTTTGTCACAGTAATGTGCAAGCTAACTAACATAGCTTCTCTTTGGCTTTTTCTTTCTCTTAAAATTTCTATTCTTTCAGTACAACTGCTTTCCATCAGAGTTTATGAAGAAAAAACTGTTGGAAATACTTGGATTAATGTATAAAAGACCAATAATCTCTTCAGTTCTACCATAGGTATATGGTTGTGGGTTTGTTGTTCGTTTTCAGAACTGATGCTTTTTGGTAAAGTGAATCTTCAAGTGGTGGCTTGCAATAAAATGTTAACACACCTGACCTAACACTGCTACCTTTTTAGACGTGCCTAGTTGCAAGGTTGCCTGCAGCCATACCACTGTGGCATCTGATCCCATCAGATCTTGGAAGCTAAGCAGGGTCAGGCCTGCTTAGTACTTGGATGGGAGACCGCCTGGGAACACCAGTGCTGTAGGCTTAGGAGAATGACCCAAGAACGCACTCGCCAAAAAGCAGTCAGCCATTGAAAACCCTATGAATAGCAAAGAAGCACTAACAATACTGTTTCACCTGTTGTACATAGGGTCGCTATCAGTTGGACACCAACTTGATGGCAACTAACAACAACAACAGATTGCAAGGTTAGCCTTTATTTGGGGACTTGCATTTAGGTTATGTTCCCATAGTTCTCTGATAATGGTGGTTCATTATCTTTAGATTGTGCAAGCAGATTAATTTATGCTAAACACCTATTTTTCTTTGGGTGTCTAGAATTTTTATATATGCCAGGGAAATGGTACCTATGTAACCAACTCCCAATAAAAAGGTAGCGTAGTGAGTCCTTGGGCAGAAACATCACACAAGAACATATTCTGTGTGACCCCTCAGGAGAGGTGTAAATTGTAAAGAGTTAGCACATGGGTTCCTCTAAACCCTGCCCATGTTTTTTCCTCTATGATACTATTGTGTATAATTATTGTATCACTATAATAAGTATGAATAAAGCCCTTAGCAATTCTGAGCTCTGTGAGTCCTAGCAAATCTCTGAACATGAGATCTGGTCTTGAGGATCCTTGACACAGGTAACTTTTTATTTATTTATTTATTTAGTGTAACCAAGTATTTGGAAAATATAAAGTTGTAGATAGAATTCACATCTTGGGGCAGTTTATCACATAACTTGCCAGCTCTGTGTCTAGTGAAGAACTGTTCCTGATTTGTTAATTCCTTTCTCTGAAAGCCTTTCTACATTTTTTGCTTTTCCAACTGATATGTTGGTAGTTGTTGTTGTTGTTGTTGTTAGGTGCCACTGAGTCAGTATCTGACTCATAGTGACCCTACGTACAACAAGTGAAGCACTATTGTCAGTGCTTCTCTGCTATTCATAGGGTTTTCAATGGCAGTTTGATTGGGAGGGGGTTGCCAGGTCCTTCTCCCAAGCTTACGGTATCTGTTGTTCCTAGGCGGTCTCCCATCCAAGTACTAACCAGGCCTGACCCTGCTTAGCTTCTGAGATCTGATGGGATCAGATGCCACAGGGCTATGGCTGCAGGCATGTCGGTAGTAGCGTCTCCATTAGGCTGGGAGAAGTCAAATGAAGTGGATGAAATAAAATATAGATTTATATAGTAGGAACTATGAAAGTATTCGTATCCTTTGAGTCTTGGACTCTATTACTAGGAATTTAACCTAAGGAAACAATGAAAGGAAAACAGTCTTGAATAAGATGGTGAATATAGCATTATAGCAAAAAATGGAACCTATCTTAAGTGTCAGACATTAGGGAAATATTAACTAAATTGTGCTGTGTCATATAAGGTGAAATATTAACCCAGTGTCCACTAACAGGTAAATGAATAAACAATGTAATGTATACATACAATAGAATATTATTGAGCCATTAGAAGTAATGAAACTCTAGTACATACTACAACATGAGCAAACTTTGAAAACAAGGTTAAGAACTGGGTGTGGGAGTACACACCTGTAATCCCAGGACTCGGAAGGGTGAGGCAGAAGGACTGACAAGAGTTGGAGGCCAGCCTGTTCTATATAGTAAGTTCTAGGACAGCCTGGGCTACATAGTGAGACCCAATTAAAAAAAAAAAAAGTTGGTAGAGTTCTGCTCTGCATTCTGTGAGGACCCAGGTTCTATCTCTAGCACCACAGAAACAGAAGGACATGGCAATTCACTCCTGCAGTGGTCCTGAAACAACCAGCCATTGAAAACCCTATGAGGGTCACTTTGAGTTGGACCCAAGTCTACAGTACCTAACAACAACAAGCAAAATAAGCCAGACCTAAAAGGACAAGTATTTGATTGATGATTACATTCATATGGTGTTGTTAGGTGCCATCAAGTCATGTCCGACTCATAGCGATTCTCATAGGGTTTTCAGTTAGTGATTGTTTTGGGATTGCTTTAGGAGTGGAATGCCGTGTCCTCCCATTTTTGGGCTGGGAATCGAACCTGGGACCTCAGAGATTGCAGAGCAGTGCTCTACCAACTGAGCTAAATCCCAGCCCCACGTTTATATGAGGTACCTTAAATAAGCACATTTATAGAGATAAAAAAGTAGAATAGCCCTGGGAGTGTAGCTAGTGGTAAAGTGCTTGCTTAGCATGCATGAGGCTCTGAGGGCAATCCTCACCACTGCCAAAAAGAATTAAAAAATAATAGAGGTTAGTAGGGTCTGGAGGGAGAAGGCAATGGGGATTTACTCTTTTAAGAGGTACAGAATTTCTTTTGGGGTAATGAAAAAATTCTGGAAACAGGGCAGTGGATGCACAGCATTGTGAACATACTTAATGCCACTGAATTGTACATTTAAAAATGGCCAGGTGCCATGGAGTATGCCTGTTATCTCACTGACTCAGGAGGTGGAGGCAGGAGGATTGTAAGTTCAAGGCCAGAAGCAGGCTTAGCAAGATGCTATGTCAAAATTAAAATTTTTTAGAAGGGCTAGAGGTGCAGCCTGGTATATATGAGGTCCAGGGTTCAACCCCTTTGTACTGCCAAAAAATAAATGAAAAAGTGCAGCACAAAGCATATTGGGCATGGTGGTGCATACCTGTAATCCCAACACTGAGGCAGCAGAGGCAGGAGGGTGATGAGTTCGAGGCCAGCCTGAAATACATAGCAAGAGACCCTGTCTCACAAGCAAATACAAAACAAAAACCAACAATAGGCCCAGGGAAACAAAGGCAGAAGGATTGTGAGCTTGTTGTTAGCTTGGGCTACATAGATAGAGCTTATCTCAAAAAATTAACAGATTTTAAATAAAAATGCCACAGAATTATATATTAAGTTCTCAAATTTATCTCTATTCCCTTTGTCGCCTTTGTTCTTTCTCCATAATGAAAGTTTCCTGCTGTGTTCCCATAGTACCTTTTCTGCACTTCTCTTAACAATTATATATGTCTATGTGTAATTTTCTCAACTAGCTTGTAAGTTCTTTGGCATTCTTTTCATATAGGATTTATATTGCAGCTTCCCATTGCACAGTGCAGTTAGACTTAGCTGACTGAATTATAAGGATGCTATTGTATGAAGGTAGAGATATATCAGACTTTTCAGCATGTAAGTTTTATTGTAAAGACTAAGTGTGTGCCTACTGAATTCCCTGTACCTGCTAGGTGTGCACACCTGACCTCGCCCATATATGCTGTTGCTAGGTGCTGTCAGAGTCGGGATCCGACTCTTAGCAACCCTACATACAACAGGGGAAACACTATTGTCAGTGCTTCTCTGCTGTTCATAGGGTTTTCAGTGGCAGATTGATTTTTGAGAGTGAGTTGCCAGATCCATCTCCCAAGCCTTACAGCACCTAGTGTTCCCAGGTGGTCTCCCATCCAAGTACTAAGCAGGCCCGACCCTGCTTAGCTTCTGAGATCTGACGGGATTGGATGCCAGAGGTCTACGACTGCAGGCCACCCACATATACAAGGTGTAATTAAAAAAAAAATGGTGAATGAATAAAAATTCATTACTGTAAAAGATACATCACTATTAATCCCCTTAAATTCTGCGTCTGGCTTCAAACACACTTATCCCATTATTCTTACTACTTTCTAAAGCAGTGCTTGGAAGTCCTCTTTCGTCTTTCTTCCATCATGACAATGTTTTGTGTCACACATCACTTTTGGTATGGCAATTTCTGTCAAATGAAAAATTACAGTCGTGTCCTTATCAACCGTATTCACTAGGTATGGCACAGTACAACAACTGGCACAACACAACTTCTGGCTCTTCCCCAAAGTAGAAAAGACCATGAAGGGTAAACGTTTTGAATTTGATTCAGGACATTGAAGCAGCCACAAGAGCATAACTAAGGACACTAAAGAGGATGTACAGAACTACTTTAGGTAGTGGCAAGAATGATGGAGTGTGTTCAAAGATGGGGAGTATTTTGAAGTGGATTAATGGCAATGTCTTTTATTGTATTTTTACAGTTGAGACATTCACTGTATTTTTTGTATAAAAAAGTAGAATAGCCCTGGGAGTGTAGTTAGTGGTAAAGTACTTGCTTAGCATGCATGAGGCTCTAAGGGCAATCCTCACCACTGCCAAAAAGAATTAAAAAATAAAAGAATAGAGGTTAGTAGGGTCTGGAGGGAGAAGGCACACATTGCTCACACATTGCTGTATTCTTGATTTGGGGGCTATGTGTCATCTATGCTTTACCTTGCTATGCAAGACCCCGCATTTTATTTGTACCCAGAAAGGAAGGAACTGGAGAGGTGCTGCAAGGGCAGCAGATAGAGGAGAGGATCAACTCAGTGAATTTAAAGTTGCATGTACCTGTGGGAAAGTTGTAAGAATTAATGGTCATTCTTGGATAGAATGACTCTGAAGGAAGCAGATTTTCTTTTCTTTTTTAACCTTCCTAAACCACTGGTGTGGGCAGGGGTTTAGCTCAGTTGGGAGAGCACTGCTCTGCACTCTTTGGGTACCCGGGTTCGATCCCCCATACCACAAAAATGGGAGAAGAATGTGGCAATCCACTCCCAAGACAATCCTGAAAACATCAGTCGTTGAAAACCCTATGAGGGTTGCTATGAGTCTGAACTGACTAGATGGCACCTAACAGCCACAAACAACAAACCACTGGTGTAAAATTATTTCATTTTTTGTTAGGAAGAAATATACATATATACCAGCAGAGGGCAGCAGTCATGGGTTGCAGATTTGGGAGAGGAAGGAATTCTCAAGAAGATCTTGAGACTGTTTGCAATGGTGTTTGTGAAGCTCCCTGGTTTCTACTATGTTGGGTATGGCTTTTCTTTGACTTCATTGAGGTCCAGTGGTGCGCCTCTATTTCCCTTAATGGCATTCTTTGGTCAGGGCTGTTGGTGAGCTAGGTGAACGGAGGACTTTGCTATAGTAGGTGTTTGGAAACCTTGCCTGCCAGCTGTGTGTAATGTACTTAGGGATTCCAATGCTATTGTCCTTTGTCCAGAGGTGAGGTGGGAGGGGCATTAGGCCCGCACCTGAGGGTCTGTCTTGGCCCTATGAGTGGTTTTGAGCCAATTTGCTTATATTTCAGAGATAAGCCAATTGCTCCCTCAATTGGCTTATCTCTGAAATGTAGATAATAAGGGGTAGAACCTACCCTATATACTAGCTACACTAGTGGGCCCTGAGGTTGGGCAGACCTGGGTTGAAATTCCACCTATTGCTGTTTACTACCTCACTCTCAGAACCTCAGCTCTCACATTTACAAGGCTCATAGTGTTGTAAAGACTAAGCAAAAGGAGTACATGGGAAGTGAAGAGCAGGGTCTGGCTCAGTACACAGTCAAGGAATGGAAGCTATTATTACTACTTAGGGGTTATTATCTTCAGTCAAAAGAGATGATGGACATGAAGCACATTGTAAGCTTAAAGGTACAACACAGATGCCATGGGTGATTATACTTTTGAGTCTATTTGGGGCATGAATCCTTCTACCCTCAGAGGAAGAGTCCTGAGAGAAGCTAGGCATTCCTGTGGATTAGATGATGTTCTGTTTACCTTTTGGCTTTTGGGGCCTCAAATTCCTTTCCAGTTTCTGCCTGGCTTTTTGTGAGTACTCTAAGCAGTTATAAAGTGTCTACTCAGCAAGTGATCCAGAATCTGAGGGGAAGTCTTAGTGGTAGAGGTATGGGTGGGCTTTAATGTAGCTCTGGTCTTGTCTAGTCCTTGGTGATCTATTGAGAACAGTGACCACTGGGGATGTAAAAATGGCTCCAGGAACCAGGCATGGTAGCACACACCTGTAATCCCAGCACTTGGGAGGCTGAGGCAGGAGGAGCATGAGTTTGAGGTCATCCTGGGCTACATAGTGAGGCACTATCTCAAAAAACAAAACAACAAGAATGGCTCCGATACAGTAGCTGCTAATGGTATTGAGTGCTTATTCCAGGCCACCTTCTCTGCTAATTGCTTTACATACTTTCACATTCAAACCTAACAACTTGGGAGGGTAGTTACTGTCATTCTCTTTTTATAGAAGAGAAAAATGAGGCTTGTAAAGTAACTTGCCTAGAGTCATGTTCCTGGTAAGTATGTTTGAACTGTACCCTGATCTAATTGTCTAGGTTCTTTCCGTTGTTCTAAGTGCTCTTTTTTTTTCTAGTTGTGCATTCCAGTCACCTCTGAAGTTCATCACAGTTTCTCATTGTGGGCTCTGATTCCATAGATGTGAGATAGAGCCTGGCTCTGCAGTGCATTTTGGATTTTCCAGATTTACTGATGTATACAGAGTTTATATAAAATTTACTCATTCTAAGTGTATAATTTGGAAAACATACACAGTCCTGTATCAGCAAAGCCTTAGAGATATGGAACATTTTCGGAATTGTAAACATTCCCTTGAACCTTTTGATCTCTTTTTTCCTATACTTTCAGCGAACTGGGTAGATGATTCAGATACACAGCAAGATATGAGACCACTGTATTGGGTTATGGTGACTGCGAATGTGAGGAACCCAAGTCCTGGAGAAAGAGGGTAGAAGCCAGAAAAGAAGAAAACAGATATAAGGAAGAATGATTGGTCTAAACTATCTGGATAAACTATGTGGTACTGGCTCCCTGTGCTGAGGCAGAGTAAAGAAAAGAGAACTTTCTTAACCAAACCCAACTTAAAATTTCTCCTCTCAATGAGGCTTCTTCCCGAGCTAATTAATAGCTGAAGGGTTCTGAACAAAATTGGTATAGATAGCTGCATAAACTGCCTTAGGGTGGAGATGTGAGGTCACCAGGTACTCTTGGCAACCTGTGGAGAAATACTGAGGCATGGGAAAGAACCAGAATGGCTGTGGTGATGGGGTTAGATCCTACTGTGGGGCAATGCAAAGATGAATTTTTTTCTCCATGGATATACCATTTTGATTTCTTTGACACTCTTCTATTTTAAGAATCCTACAGCAGCTCTCCTTAATCATAAGTCCAGTGAGAAAAATTAGCCTAGAGCAAACAGGTTGAGGCGGAAGCCCAGGGAAAGTTTGGTTAATAAGGTAGAAAATGTAAAATGTAGCTCGGAAAGCAAAGAAAATTTATGCTAGAACTCCAGAGACTTTGGCTCTTGGCTCAGCTCTGCCCCCGGTTTTGCTAAATAACTTTTCTTTCACAGATAGCTTTCTCTGGGTGTTCTCCATTCAGTTGTATGGTTAATGAGTGGTAAGTAAAGTGTGCAGGTGGTAGTATGCTTTTGATGTACATACGTAGTAATGTTGTTGGTTAGCATGGCTAAAGTAGGTTGCAAAAGAAGTTCTGTAGACTTTTTGTACTGATTCTGATAATTGTATTTTGGAACTTGAATGTGTTTAACCATTATATATTTCCTTTTCTGAACTTTTTTCTTTCTCTTTAATTTGTCAGATGTGGCATTTCCCTTCTTTCCTGTATGGCGAAGACATGAATGAGGGCATGCACAAAGGAAAAGTCATCTCATTCTTATGTCCTTCTTGTGACTCATCCAGTTGTCTTCCTGGTGGACATCGGCACTCAGATTTAGTTTCCTTATTTGTGATGCTCAACTTCTCATGGTCCCTGTGATTGACCTGAAGAGGAAATATCTGGAGCTGAGCTATGAGACTGATTAGAGGAAGAGAAGTAGAGGGAGAAAGATATCAGGGGTATTGTTGTAGAAGGAAAAAGTGAAGATATGGGGCTGTAGGGTATAAATAAAATTACCGAAGCCTCTGCTCATTCAAGGAAGAGTGAGTTTGGATAATGACCCCACATAAGAACACAGTTGAGGTATTAGGGGAGGTAGAAGCACACCCTAGCCAGTTTGAGTTCAGGAGGGTATGTAAAATTAAAATTACTTTTAGTTTCTGTTTACCTCAATGTTCTTCCCTGTGCTCTATGGTTTCAGGACTTTGCAATATTGCAGAAATTTAACAGGTCAAATATAAGAATAACAATGGATGTGCAATCTCTCTAGTACTTTCACATAGATCATGTTATTCTACCTGAAGTTCCCCACAAAATGTTGTTAGGTGCTGTCGAGTTGGTATCCAACTCATAGGAACCATGCGTACAACAGTCGAAACACTATTATCAGTGATTCTCTGCTGTTCATAGGGTTTTCAATGGCGGATTGATTTTTGGGAGTGGGTTGCCAGGTCCTTCTCCCAAGCCTACACTATCTGGTGTTCCCAGGAGGTCTCCCATCCAATACTAACCAGGCTTGACCCTGCTTAGCTTCTGAGATCTGACATGATCGGATGCCACAGGGCTATGGCAGCAGGCCCATAAAACATTAAAGTCCAGTAAATATTTCTTCACAAACTGTCACAGATTGAACTGACAAGAAAATTAGAACATTTAAAACTTTACTGAAATCTTGTGATTTTAGAGTTGAGAGTGACTATGGAGACTGGTCTGACCTTATCTTGTGAATGAGGGACTGAGCATAGGATCCAAAGTGGAGAAAAGACTAACTAGGCTACTCAGCTAGTGCATGCTGGGTGGGTCCTGAAAAGCCAGACAGCGCTGAGGAGAGTTCCAGGATAGAGATAATTTATATCTTGATTTTTCTGAGGCATCAGGGAAGGCCCTGAGCCAGTTTTTGTGGCTAATTGCTATGGCTGGGAGGTGCAAACTGGCTCCGCGCCTTCCCCAGATTATATTTTAGATTGGGAAAAAATATGTGTAAATAATGAGTTCCCCAAGACAATATATGAGATGAGCAGTAAGGACTGCATTTTGTATCTGTTTTGGAGGTGCCTGTTGTTCCTGTGATTAGGGAAGATTTTATAAAGGCCTGGGATTTGACTGCCTTCCCAGAAAGACCAAAGGACTGAGTTAGTCTGAAGGGAAACCCAGTAACTGGAGATTAGAGAGTACAGAGCTTTGTGTAGAAATAGGGATTCACTGGGAGACTTCTGAATTGGAGCCATAGCTTAAGCCAAATTCAACAGGAAACATGTTTTGGGGTAGTGCTAAGGAATTGATGGTCTTCTAGTGTGGCAATGTTTGTTGTGATGGCTTGCTCAGTAGTCTTTGGCCTCTCGCAGTAAGTAGCATTTGTGTCAGTTTACCCTATTTCTACTTGCTGTCTGTAATTGTTAATGTCCCTCCTACCTCTTCATTCTTTTAATTTTCCGGGTTCTTTCCCCCTGGTCAGGCTCTGTTCCCCTAACTTCTCTCCATCTGTCAGCTCTCAGAGCGTCTACACATTTAGGGAGGAGGAATTGGAACATGAGCTGTGACCCCCAAGTGAATTTCTTCAGGTGGATAAACTCCACTGCAGGCCACCGAGGGGCCCCCTCATTCCAACAATCTGGCCAGGCCGACCGACTGCCTGTGGGGAGGGAAAGGGGCGGGGGCCGGTGTTTCTCCGCTAGTGAGGATCCGCCTGAGCCTTTGCAGTGTAAGCAGAGGAGGCAGGAGACTCGAGGGTGGGCCAGTCCCCAGAGCGGGGATGCCTGGGCAGATGTGGGGGCAGCTGGAAAGGTGGCACTGTACTAGGTTTGCCGAAGCTGCTGCGGTTCCTAGGAGACCGAGGAGCGGCAAGCCTGCGGGGGAGGGGCAGCGAGAGGGTTGCTGCTTTTAGCCGCTGAAAGGGCTGCAGGGAGCTCTGGGTAAGACATTTTCTATTGCTGCTGCTTCTGCGGTAGAAGCCGTGGCGAGTACGAGGAAGGAGAGCTGAGAGGGAGGAGGCTGCAGTTGCAGCCATGCTGAATCACGGTTGCTGATCTGATCTCCCGCTGGGCTGCAGGAGAAAGGGCAAGGATAGGATCCCTGGGTGCATGCACAGTTCAGCGGCCACCACCCCTGCTGGGCCTCGCACAATGGAGGCAGAAAGGTATGTATGTATAAGTTTGTGAGTGTGTGTGTCTGTGTAAGCAAATCCGTGCTTGTGGTGCAGCTCCCAGCATTTATGTTTGCATTAGCTAGGCAAGACTGGGAAACTTGGCCACGGATGGATCCCAAAGGACCTTGGAGTCAGAGCAGAGACATCCCTTTCAAAACCCACCCCTTCCAGAGCCCCAAGCTCCGAAGGTCTGGAAGGTGTGGGCTTGCTGGGCAGCAGTGCACACCAAAAGGAGGGACTTCCTGGACGGTGTTGGGGAATAGCTTCAGCATGGGCTACATCGGGATTGCCTTTCTCAGGCTGTTTCAAGAGGTGGTTCCCTCTTCTTGTTCTCTGGGTATTTTTGGTAGTGGTGGTGGAGAGGGGTTGATGTCATAGCAGTGCTAGCCTGGCATAGGGCTCTTGGATTTTTTACACTGAGGTGACCGAATCTTCAGGAAGCATGAAAAGCTGGTGGCTTTCCTAAAAGTGTGTGTGTGTGTGTGTGTGTGTGTGTGTGTGTGTGTGTGTGTGTGCTTGTATATGTAGACTTGGTGTGCCCGCATACGCAACATGTTCAGCGATGAAGGAGAGAAATCCAGTCTGATGACACTTGCTGTGAACTGAGTTTCATCTGTATTGAAAAGTTTATGAGTGGTACTGCAATGTCTGTGCTCCAGAGGAACTCTCGCTTCTTCCGTGGGACTTCCTATGAAATAGAAATCAGAAGAAGAGATTTTAAGTACTTGTGCCGACTGGGAATTAACTAGCCAGGGTTTATTTCCTGGAAGGCACATGTATATCCAATTTGAAATTATTAGGTGAGGACCTGATCTTCCCATTGTGAAGGTGCTCAGTGTAGTGATGGAGTTGTGCCTCTCCCTACCAGTGCCAGCCTGTTCATCCAGTGGGTTTTTGCCGGTAGAGAGTGGGGCTTACCATATTCCTTGATATGACTGCAGAGAAGGGCTGGACCATAGCAGCATACCACTGAGGAGAAGGCTGCTACTCAGAGTTGATTGCTGGTTAAATGAGAACAAGCTCAACCAAGTCAGCACTGTATGGAGAACACCTTGAAAAACCTTTTCCATTGCACGGTTGCCCTGATTCCTACATCTCATGGGAAGAACAATATCATCAAATATCTCTAGACCCTATTACACCCTGGAATGATGGTTGGGTGTCATCTCAGAGTCCTGTCTGAACAGGCCCCAGGGGCTGTGCTTCTTGAAGTCATTCTCATAGAAAGAGCCTGAGACTTTTCAGACTAAGTGTCCTGTTGGTATAGTCTCTTCCTGGGTACTCATCACAAGAGTAGCTTAGTGTTGAACTCCATGAGGTCTTCTAGGCAATAGAACATTAAAAGGCCTTGGGACAGAGTTGGACAATGTTCTCACCTTGTCTCATTGGTCTTGTAGATAATAGAGGGCAGGGGTGATGTAATGGAGGTGCAGATGTTCTGGACCACACCTACCTGTGTGACCTGTGATATATTGGGGCTGAGAGGCCACTGATCAAGCACTTTTGATCACTGATTGTATTTCTAGTTCTGTGTTCAGAAATGTAATAAATCCATGCCCTAAGGAGCTCTGTTGTTGAACAACATTGGGGTAACTCTCATCTAGGATAGCTGATGTTTGTGGCTTTAGAATACCTGTTTGCATATGTCCTTTTGCTTTTCTTCTACTAGAGGCAGAGAGTAGATAAGAGATCCAGGCTGACATTTCCAACATTCACTAGGTCACCTCTGGTTTCTACTCTTAAGTCTAGCTTATATACGAAGCATTCAAGTCTTCTGAGATCTGGCTTCTATCTCTATTCCCACTGCTTACTCATATACTCACCAAGAGTTCTGTTGGTCTATTTGTGGTCACCCATTCTGTATGTTATGCCAGCCAGCCTCACATCCTTAACTCCTAGAATTCCTTTTGCTTGATGCTTTTCTTTTCCTCTTTTGCAAAAGTTATTTATCTGGCAAGGACGTTTTATAATTCTACTTTGTCTTGGAAACCTCAGCTTTTCTAGTCCACACTCATATTCTTAATGCATCTAGTTTGTATGTCAGCATGGAATACTGAATAATAGGTTGACTAGATCTTTTTTGCTTTCATTTCATATTTCTTACGAGTTCCCATACTTAGAAATATGTCTTCAAGGACAAGGATGATGCCTTGTAAACCTTTCTGAATATTCTGTGTTGACTGCTTTGTGGCTGCTGGGCATTTACTTGCTGGTTAACTGGTAACTCGTGAGAAACTCTGATAACCAAGAAATTGAAATCTTTGGCTAATAGGTTCATCCTTGGATATCAGTCTTAGTATCTCAGCACAGCTAATTAACCTCATAAAATGTTTTGACCTAGGGGGAGAATTGGGGTAAGTAGCCTTGTCTTACAAGTTTCCCGGAGACCTACAGCCAAAGAGCCTGAGTGATTGGCCTAGACTCACATGTCCTACCTCTAGGGACTGGAGGGATCCTGAATCTGGTGCTTGTTCCACATTTAACCTGCCAAAGCTTAATTGGGTCTGATTTCAAGCATTGAACTTTTCAGTGAAGAGATTTCTAATGAATAATTTTCTTTCTTTGCTATGAGGGTACACAAATACCTTCCAGCTTGAAAGGCTATTAATTAAAAGCACAGGCTTTGGTAGTGTACAGTGAAGTACTTTACAAACTGTATGACCTTAAGTTTGTTACATTTTTATAGAACTAATTTTTCTGTGTAAAGGGAATAATAATATTATGTATATTTCACAGAGCTGTTGTGAAGATTAACTGACACAGAATGTATTAAGCACGTAGTAATTTTTCTAGCACAGAATAAGTATTCAGTAGATGGTAGTTGCTGTTATCATTGGTGACCATTATTGCCATGTTGTGCTCTATGACATGCTGCTGGGATACTAACCAAGGCATTTTTTTAGAGGTTTTTTTTTTTTTTTTTTTTTTTTTTTTTTTTTTTTTTTTTTTTTTTTTTTTTTTTTTTTTTTTTTTTTTTTTTTTGTTGTTGTTGTTGTTGTTGACCCATGGCAGATTATATGGGACCATTTCCCTGAGAAAACTAGGGAGAGCTAGCTTAACAGGCCATCATCTCGCTTCTTACCTAAACTATCTCCTTGTAGTAAGATGCCTTACAGGGCTTTGCATTGCCTCTTTTTAAAAAAGTTTCACCAACACCTGCCTTAGCTTTCCTTTTTATAGACACCTTGTGACATTAGATGCCTTGTTGTTGTTAAGTGCCATCGAGTCAGTATCCGACTCATAGTCGTCAGACTCTCATAGGGTTTTCAATGGCTGACTATTTCAGGATTACCTTGGGAGTGGATTGCCAGGTCCTTCTCCCATTTTTGCGGTGCTGGGAATTGAACTCGGGACCTCAGAGACTGCAGCACAGCACTCTACCAACTGAGCTAAATCCCAGCCCATTAGATGCCTTAGTAGTTTGGAACCATGAACTGGATACCCTTTTGTTTAGGCCAAGAGCTATAGAAGAACCTGTGGATTTGAGCTTCCTCCTGCTGCATTCCTATGCTGTCTAGCTTTCCGCTGGATTTCCTGATGCTAACTCTTCCCCAGCTCCCTTCATGGAGGAATCAGTGTGACTTATCTGTCAGAGGAAGGTGATTCTGTCTTCTGTTTTGCTAAGGAAAAGGATCTCTGACTCTTAGCTATTTCAGTGATATATTGTACGTGTGTGTGTGTGTGTGTGTGTGTGTGTGTGTATGTGTGTGTGTGTAGAGCAGATAGGCATTGAAAACAGCAATTACTCTTGCTATTGGGATTTTATTTCACCTCTGGAAATCAGCCTTGTAGATGGATTAAAGTAAATTTCCCACTTATGATTAGACAAATTCATAGACAAAGTAAAATGGTTGCTAGAGGCTGGAGGAAGAGAGGAATGAGTATTGTTTAGTGGATAACCAGTTTCATTTTGGGAAGATGTCTTAGTTCTGGAGATGGATAGCGGTAATGGTTGTATATCAGCCCGAATGTACTTAATGCCACTCTATACTAAAAAGGATTAAAATTATAAATTTTATGTTTACATATATTTGCCACAAATTTGCTCCATCTGCACTTGGGTGCACTCATGCTTGTGCTCTCTGTCTCACACACTCTCTCTCATACACACAACACACACTTCTAGGCAGAGATTCCGACAGATCTGTTAAGGGTGGCAAACAAGCACAACTTTTAGAAGAAGCATCACGAAAAAGGGAAGTTGGTTGTCTAATTTTCTTAAAATTGTGGTTATTTTCTTCATCAGAAGTATAGGAATGCCCCTGCTTAAGAACAGCACCATGTACCCAGCTCTGTGGCATGTGTGAGGTGTCCTGAGATGGTCCTTACTGTTTCATACTTAGGAGAGCCCACTCCTATACCTCAGGGAGGTTTTGACAAGAAGGTACTTAACTATTTATCTAAGGTACTTAAGAACTTATCTTGATCTGAAAACAACAGATAGATAAAATATTCAGAGGAGACATGTCTTAGAAATCCGATATTCCCTAAATGCTGAGTTCTGCAATGGCAAGTAAAATGCTGGTGAAACCCAGGAAAGAGCAAGTGTTGAGGAAACTAGAAATTTTTTCTATTCCCACCAGCTGGCCACTTAATCTTCTTACCCCTAAAAGATGTGTGCAGACACTTTTGTAAAGATTTTGGGGCATTACTGCTTCCTGTATTTTAGCCATGATGATTAAAACCAAATTTTCCATTTTGGAAATGTTTTTGGTGAAATAAGCTTTTGAACTGCAAAAACAAAGTCAGCAAAAGAAACCTCTTTATTTCCCCACACCCAGATTTGACTTTTTAGGATTTTCCTTGCTCAGTTTTAGATTATTAAGACAGATATAGCCAAGAAATTTTTTCCATAAGTTTTCTAAAGCAAGCACTTTATTTATCTGATAAAATTTGCCATAGTAGAACTGACCTATTTTTTTTTTCAATTTCTGGATGAACCCTAAAAATAGGTAAAAAACAAGTAGATCATTAATAAACTATATAAAAAATAGCTTGAACATGCTTGTTCTAAGATTATTTTCCTCTTAAATTTCGTGGTTCTCCGTTAGAAATCTGTGACTTTTTATAAACTATTAGAAATTTCAGACTCTCAGCACACCATTTCTGGACTTTCTTTTTAGCTTATGAAAGTATATTGTGGTGTCTGTCAAAGCTACACACCTGGAAAGGCTCAACTCTCCTATTTAAATCAAATATAAGCTTGGCTTCCAAAATCCTGTATATCAAGGGGTATGTTTTCTTTTAGTTGTCTTCTCCTCTTGTCTAACTCTGTCTGAACATAAGTGTGTTGCTTAGGTTTTACATTTTTATACAATCCACTTAAGAATTTTTCCCTCTTAGTTTTGAAGTAAGCAGTAATAATTTGGGCATTTAGGAATGTGATTAGTAACATACCTGCTCTTGAGCTTGTTTATAAAGGAGCACATAATAAGAATGGCAACAGCTGCTAGCCAGCTGTCACTAATCATGATTGGTTTGTGTGAAGGCCTGAGTTTGGAAATTCCAAGTTCAGAGCAATTAATACTATTAATTGACTCCAGTACCCTCTTTAGTTTCCCACAATTGATAAAGTGAATAGTGCTGTATCAAAAGTCCTACAAGATTTACTATTTTATTCATTTGGCTTGAGAATGCGACAATAAGGGGTTGCATTCTCTTTGGCCTGATGGGCTATCCAAATTATCCATGTAGACATAACTTGCTAAGAGAAGAGGCCCAGGGGTCAGATAGACGTGGGTTTTAGTGTCAGTTTTCCATTTTCTAATTAGTGGCTCTTTTGGACAAATTTTTATCTCAGTGCCTCAGGAGATAATAATACCTACCTCATAAGGTTGTTCTGAAGATAAAATGAGATAATGGACAGAAGGATGTTTAACATATCAACTTGCGGTAAATGTTAGTTATTACTGTGATCTGGGAACTGTGGCTTTCTGATGCAAATCTTCTGTGTGTACATGTGGGCCCTTTCGTAGCATCAGCCTGATGTGATGAAGCACGGTGGTTCTGCTGAGAGGGTGTGAAGAGCATGGGGTGCTGTGGTAGCCCATCTGTGAATGGTGTTTCTTCATAGTGGGACTGCTCCTCAAGGCTGGGCATCTTCAAGTGCTAGGTCCTTTATTAATCAAGAAATAGTAATCTAAATTTGATCATTTTGGTTTTGAACTTCAGGGTTGGGGCACTCCCTAGATCTGTAGTTTGCTAAGAGCCTCATGGGTTCAGAAATCCTCTCTTGTTAGTGTCCCATTGCTGCTCAAACTTGAAGCAGAGTTAGCTGATGATCTCATGAGAACCTAAAGTACCGTGCTGAGCATGTCCACTTAGTAATTTACAGTGAAAACTACTACTGGCATGACATTCCTGAGGGCCTGCTACTGCTTTCTCTCTCACTGAAGGAGAACTGTGACGAAACTGGTCAAAAGGCTATGTGGTGAGCTAGAGCCTGAGTTATGGCACTGGAGTGTCTATAGGCTTGTAACTCCACAGCCCAGATCTGACCTGAGGCTGACTGGAAGGACATTATCTGTTGGTTAAAATTGCATTCTTTCCTAGATAGTGTGGGATGCATAGGACCCAGGGCTTTCTCTCTGTGATTCTTAGTTTTAGGATTTTCCTTTTCAAAGGACCTTTTCTTTGTTGAGAGATTTTAATGCATTCAGCATAGTCTTATGCTAGCTCACAGTTGTTCTGCCACATTAAGGTGACTTTGCCTCTTTTTACTGTCTCCTCTCTAGCTTCAACATGATGTTCTTGGGCGCCATATATGTGGCCCAGTATTAGCCCCTGGCTTCTGAACTTTGTATGTATCTCTTGAAGACTGAAGTAATTTGTTACATTGGGCAGCATTTCTGACATAGCCCTTTCTTCCGCTCTTCTACCCATTCTCACACTCTGGATGTTCTGGAGCTTCTCATTTCTTACATCCCCTAAACACCTGCACAGTTGGCCTATTTGGAGGCTCTTTTTGTTGTCCGCCTTTCTGGCTTGGTTATTTATTTATTTGTTTGTTTGTTTGTTTATTTATTTATTTATTTATTTTTAGTGTCCTTTCCTTTCTACTAATTGCCTGGATTTTCCTTAGCAAGGAAAAGAACCCCAGCACTGACACAGTAAACAAACTCTTCCTTTCTTGCCCCTTCTCTAAGTGCTGCTGGCTGGCTCTCTCTCCTATCCTATTGATTCTGTATCACCACTGCAGGGGACTGGGACTAGACTTCCCTCTCCCAGAGGAAGAGGAGGGAAGTTGAGGGAGATAATAGTCAGTAGTTATACCTTGTTTATGTATTGATCCATTAATTTACCTGATAATCATTACTGAGTACCTAGCATGTGCTAGACACTAAGAATACAGAGGGAGCTAAGACACCATCCTAGTTCTCATGGAACTTGGAATCTCCTGTAGTCAGACTTGCAAAAGCTCCTTGTTAAATTTTTAGGAATTTGGTGAGTCAGTTATTAAATATAGCCATTATTACAAATTAAATTATGAATGAGGCATGGCAGTATACACCTCCAATCCCAGTATCTTGTGAAGCTGAGGCAGAAGGATCAGAAGTTCGAGGCCGAAGGCAGCCTGTGTAACTTAGTGAGAACTTGTCCCAAAGTAAAAAATAAAAACTGGGCTGGGAATGCAGCCTGGTGGTAGGGCACTTCCAAAGTATGTGTGAGATCTTCGATTCAAAACTGCAAGAAAGAAAAAAAAGGGGGGGGATATAAATAAATTATATTAAAAATAAATGTAATAAATACTCAGAGCTCATCACTTTCTATTTATTTTACTGTTATCTAGGCCTTTGAGATCTATAGTATCTTACAGAAGAAATAGGGTACATCTGTATAGCAGCAGCATACATCTCTTTCAAAATCTCAAGTTCAGTGACATGTTGGTAAGATATCTGCCATGGTGGGACTGTCTACACCATGGAAACTGGCAAATGTTATAAATTAGGGCTCCCTTTTCCCCAACCTATTGTTAAACATTTATCAACATACACTGTGTAAGGGAGACCAAGTAAGAGCTGTTGACAATACCATGCGGTGGGAAGCAATAATACAGTGAGGACACCTAAGAGGAGAACTAATTAAGTGGCTAATGGAGGATGGTAGGGAAGGCTTCCAGGAACACATCTGAGGAGCAGGTAGGAACTAGCCAGACCTAGGGGAAAAAGAGTAGAATAGAAAGAGTTTTCTAGGCAGACAAAACTTCACCAGGCAGAGAAGCCTTGTGTATTCAGGCAATTGCAAATACTTTTGTTGTTGTCAGGTGCTGTTGAGTCAGTCTGACTCATAACAACCCAATGTACAACAGAAAGAAACACTGCCACACCCTGTACTGTCAGTCCTTCTCTGCTATTCACAGAGTTTTTGATGGTTAATTGTTTGGGGATTGTTTCAAGAATGGCCTGCAGGTCCTCCCACTTTTGTGGTGCTAGGGATTGAACCCAGGGCCTCAGAGCCTGCAGAACAAACACATTACCAACTGAGCTAAACTCCAGCCCTGCAAATACTTTATAGTACTATAGTAATGAGAAGTTTTCAGAGCAATGGTAGGATTATGAAGAGCCCGACTGAGACTGATTCTGGGTGCAGCAAGAAATCAGGAAGATGCTTCACACTGAGATGCTTGGAGCACACTGACATTATAGAGGAAGCTACTGTAATAACTCAGGCATGAGATCTTGTTGGCTTGGAATGAGCTAGTGCTGGTAGTGACTGTGAGAAGAGAATGGGTTGTAGAGATGGCAAAGACAGGATCAATAGGACTTGTGACTGTCAGTGAGGGGTGTGTGTGTGAGAGAGAGAGAGAGAGAGAGAGAGAGGAAGGAGAGAGGGTGAGAGGATATCAAAGACAGCAGCTCAGTTTCTGCCTTGGATAGGTGAGTGTGCAGTTGGTTATGCCTATGAGGTAGAGGATACAGAAAGAAGAACTGGCTTCAGGGAGGATAAGGATCATCACTTTTGGATATGTATGTGAAATCTAAGTAGGGGAGTCTGGCAAAAGACATGGGTATGTGGATCTGGAATTTAGAGGATGGGGGAGGTGGTGTGCTATGAGAAGAGGCCTTGATATTTAGAGCTCATAAGTGTATGTGTTTGGTGTTTTTATTTTTATTTTTATTTATTTTATTTTATTGTTTTTGTTTGTTTGCTTTTTGTTTTTTGTACTTGAAGATTGAACCCAGGGCCTTGCACATACTTTGCAAGTGTTCTACCATTGGGCTGCACCCCCCAGCCCATGTTTAATTTTTCTTATTTTGAGTCAGGATCTCTCTTGATAAGTTACACAGGCTGCCTCTGCCCTTGAACTCACGATCCTCCTGTTTGTATCTCCCAAGTTGCTGGGGTTTCAGTCATGTGCCACCACTCCCTACATATGTTTTTGTTTATAACTTTTATAATTAATGTTTTTTGTATATTCCTTGGTAGTTTAATTTTGAAAGCCAACTCCACTTTGTCTATAATTGTTGGAAATGATTGGATCACATTGTCTATCCCACTCTGCTTTACTCTCTAACACTTGTAAGGGCAAAGTGTTTTCAAGTCAGAATTCATTGGTGATAAATGTAATGGGGCCCACTATGGGCATGGCCCAATGCTGGGCAGAATAAGTCATACAAAGAGTCCTTGGACACTTTATACCTTGGACACAATATACCCCCCCAGGTATATTGAATCTAGTGTGAGTAGGGTAGGTGTTTAGCTTTGTACCATGAAAAAATAATCAAACGTAGGGTAGTAGTCTATGTGCCAGTTGAATTATAGGACAGAAATACTATAGGAATATAGAGAAGGAAGAGATTTCTTAAGGTTGTAGTATTCAGAGGGCGAAGCTTAAAGAACAGGTATTTAGATTATGATACAGGGAAAAAGAGGGGGAAATCTGTTTGTAGTGCATGGTTCATCTGCTTGGTATATAACAAGTACTCAGTAAATATTTGAAGAGGAACGTCTGGCATTCAGATGCAGTCCAGGTCAAGGGGGGCCTTAAATACTAGGCAAGAATCATGACTTTATCCTGCAGGCCGATGATTTTTGAGCTTTTTGTCTATACAGTCTTTTGAAAGGAAGTCTTACATGTGCACTCAATATATAGAATAGTTTGAAGCAGAGGACTCTGACTGAACCTCTAGCACACAACCCTCACGGCCACTGTGAAGAGACCTTTGGATAGTGAGAATCTGAAAGATACCCTGTGACCTTTTAGCAGATCAGTTTGGCAATGGTGTGCAGGAAGCACTTAGAGGGAAAGCATCTGGAATGGGCAACAGCAAGTGGGAAGTCACTGTAATGGTCTAAGCCAGGGAAGAAGAGAAGCAAAAAGATGAGGAAAGAAGGGCCAACTATATCTATTCTTTTCTTTGAGTTTTAACTGCCTTACATGGATGACTTTTTGAGTGAGGTCACTGGGCATCCGGAGAGTGGGAGGTATGTCCAAGCCAACTTCCAACACACTTTCTGTGGGCTGTTGATAGGTTGGGCTAGAGGAATCATTCACTGCAGTGGATTCACCATGGTACCAGCGTTGGTTCATAGGACCATGTTGACTAGTAACAGATTAGTGTGTGACCTGTGAGGCTGAATCACCTCAGTTGGAGTAGATAGAGATTCTTGAAGCCTGCATGATTTTAATGGGGGCTAGAGTCAGTTTTTACTTTTGGGAAAATCAACCATTTTGTGCTTGGAGTAAGAATACTTACTAGTAAATGCTTTCACCTAAAAACATCTTGTGGATGAGTCTTCCCAGAGAAATTGTGTGTGTGTGTGTGTGTGTGTGTGTGTGTGTGTGTGTGTGTGTGTGTGTGTGAGAGAGAGAGAGAGAGAGAGAGAGAGAGAGAGAGAGAGAGAGAGAGAGAGAGAGAGAGGGTGT
>VMDO01000271.1:175000-347019 GCA_007922755.1 Pedetes capensis | reverse complement strand
ATTATAGCTGACATATACTGATGTCAGTTTTCCCTACATTAATTCATAGATTTAAAGTAATACCAACTTGTATGGCATTTAAAAAGAGTTAAGCAAGTTGATAATAAAGCTAATATTGGAAAACAACTATGTAAGAATAGCCAGGAAAACACTGAAAAAGAATATGTACAGGAGCTCTGCTAGATATGGAAATAGATTTTAAGCCTCTTTTATTAAAATAATGTTATGCTGGGTAGACAGACCAGTAGAACAGAATAGAAACTCCACAAAGAAACCAAAGTAATGTGGAAACTTGGCTTTTGATGAAGGTGAGAGCTCAAATTACTGGATAAAGGTAGATTTTTTAATAAGTACTTCTGGGATTATTGGATAGACATTTTTTATAAAGCCAGTAAAATAAAATCCATATCTCCAGTTTACTAGAGATAATAACCAAATGAATAATAATAATAATAATAATAATAATAACTAAATAGATAAGAAATGTAATATAAAATCATATTATAAAAACATGAATAAATTCCTGAATCACATTGGTATAGACAAGGACTTTCTAACCATGGCTCAAATTTGAGATTCAGTAAAAACATTATTTTTGACTACAGATAAATACAAAAGATTTTTATGACAAATTAAACTCAAGTGACAGAATGAAATCAGGTGTTTGTAACATATGTCTCAGGTAAAAGAATGGTTCCTAATTTATGCAGAATTCTTAAGAACTGAAAAGAAAAAGACTTTGTAGAAAGAAGATACAACCAGCTAAAAGGAAAATATTAAAGTATTCCTTAAATTTAAGAAAAAATATTTAATCTATATATAACCTATAATATATCTATATATCTATATATCTATCTATATCTATATCTATATATCTATATATGTATCTATAACCTAATATATATATATATATATATATAACCTATAATAAAGGAAATTGAAATTAAAATTGTATTTCTCAGTTACCAAAATTGTAAGAGTCTGTAAATTTTGCTGGAGTTCCTCTTCTTGGGACACAGCCTGAAAATACCTGGGGTGCAGTAAACCAGGGGCAATTACAGATGCTTTCTCATTTGTTTCACATCTCTCAGGGGGTACCATTATTTATTGCCTACTATCTAGTGTCTTGAAAGCCATTTTTCCTTGCATTTTGTCTGTTAGTTTCAGGGAGAAAGGCAAATACAGTCCCTCCCTGTTACTTCATCTTCCAGAAGTGGAAGTCTCTGATTTGAGCCACAGCTTAATGTTTGATCTGTAGGTGTTTTCAAACCAGCAAATGTCATGTGAGGAGAAATCAGCTGGAGAATGTCAAGCTCAGTAGTAATGAGATTTTTCTTTTCTCTAGGACCTTGGCTCAATGTCCTAGATGGCTTGATTGCTTGCTAATGGTTTTAAGCAATTGTGTGTTTTATTTACCCAGTATTGTTCTTGGCAGGAGGACTGGTCCGATAAGAGCTTTTCTATTATAGGCAGAGGCAAACAACCAGTCAATATTTCTCTCTAATATGACTTTGGCCTTATCCTTTCAGCTATTTTCTTTCTAGAGTCCTGATTAGATATAATTGAACAGTCTCTACTTTTCTTCCATGTATCTTAATGATTTTATCATACGTACCATGTTGCTCACTATGTTGAATTGCTACTTTTTAAGATCCATTATTTAGTTCATGAGTTCTGTCTTTAGCTGGGTAACTGGCCTACTGAGTATTAAATATCAACATTTTAAATCACAATATAATTGTGATTTTCAGGGTTTCTACTTGCTTTTGTTAGATGCCATCGAGTCAGTATCCAACTCATAGGGAACCTATGTACAACAGGCAAAACAGTATTGTTACTGCTTCTCTGCTATTCTTAGAGTTTTCAATGGCAGATTTTTTGGGGAGTGGGTTGCCGAGTCCTCCTCCCAAACCTATAGCACCTGGTGTTCCCAGGCAATCTCCCATCCAGGCCCACCCTTGCTTAGCTTCTGAGATCTGGCAGGATCGGAGACCACAGTAGTATGGCTGCAGGCCAGGGTTTCTACTTGTTGTTGTTGTTGTTAGGTGCCGTCGAGTCAGTATCTGACTCATAGCGACCCTCATAGGGTTTTCAATGGCTGACTGCTTCGGGATTGCCTTGGGAGTGGGTTGCCAGGCCCTTCTCCCATTTTTGCGGTGCTGGGAATTGAACTTGGGACCTCAGAGACTGCAGTGCAGCGCTCTACCCACTGAGCTAAATCCCAGCCCCCGGGGTTTCTACTTAGTGTGTTTCAAATCTGCCTCGGTTGTATATGACAGTTTTTAATTTCTTTTGTCATAGTTTAAATAGTCTCATTTTTTGAAACTTTAAAAAACAACCTGATATTTTTATCTTCAGATTTTGTGACCCTAATCATTTAATTTGGTTTTGGAGAATCCTTTTATTAACGATGTGTTTCAGAGTGTTTTTTAATTTTATTTTATTTGTTGTTGCATAATTTCTTTGAAACTACCTCTGTGGGAATTTCCTGAATTTGGTCTTAAAGTGTATTAAGTCACAGGGCACTCGTTTATACACGAGGTATGGTCAAAAGGTATAGCGAATGTTTAAGTTAAAATTATTACAGTTAAAGACACATTGTTAATAATCTCCCTCAAAATAATTCCCTGGCTTTGAATACACTCATTCCATCCTTCTTGGAACTTTCTAAAGGAGTTCTGAAAGTCTTTTTTGTGAATGTCTTTAGTTGCACTGTTGTGGCTGCTCTGAATTGATTCAAAACATTTGTATTTCATGGTCATTTTGAGAAGAGCCAGAAGTTCCACAGACCAGATTTGGTGAATAAAGCAAATCAGGGAACATGTTAATATTTTTATTTGACTGAAATTTCAGTACCAAAAGGGAGGTATGACACAGAGCATTATAGTGGAGGATGAAACTGAAAACACTCATTGAAAGAGGACTTCCAGAACTGCTTCTGCAAGTGGCAAGAATGATAGGATAAATGTGTTTGGAAGCAAGGAGAGTATTTTGAGGGGTGAATGGAAATATATATTTTATTGTAAATTTTTAAAATTTAAACATTCACTCTTTTTGATCACCTCTCAAACACACATGCACACGCACACACACTCACATTTGGCCTGATAATGGTTTCATGAACAAGGGTCAGCTCAAAATTGTATTTTTTGGCCTTTTGGGAGAAGTGGTACCTCATGGGTAGTATGAATTCAAGCTAAAAAAATGGAATTTGGGGGCAGATTTTCTTCTCTCTATCCAAAAGCTCCCCCACATGTCAGTTTGCCATACTGTGGGGGCTTGCATGTCCTGTGAGGCTGAAAGCTATGCCACTTGCATCTCAGATACCAGCAGGGTCACCCATGGTGGACAGGTTTCAGCTGAGCTTCCAGACTAAGACAGACTAGGGAGGAGGACCTAGTGACCCACTCCTGAAACAACTAACCATTGAAAACTCTATAAATAGCAAAGAAACACTGTCAGATATAGTGCTGGAAAATGAGTTCCCCAGGTTGGAAGGCACTCAAAAGACTACTGGGGAAGAGTTGCCTCCTCAAAGTAGGGTCTACCATGATGATGGAAATGGAGTAAAGCCCCAGGGACCTCCATTTGCTGATGTGGCACCACTCAAAATGAGGAGAAACAACTATAAACATCCATTAATAACTGGAATGTGGAATGTATGTAGTATGAATCCAGGAAAATTAGAAATTAAAAGAGAAATGCAATGCATAAACATTGATGTTCTAGGCATCAGTGAACTAAAATGGACTGGAGTGGTCTGTTTTGATTCAGATAATCATAAGGTCTACTATGCTGGGAATGACAAACTAAAGAGAGATGCGGTTGCATGCATCATCAAAAAAGACATCTCTGGATCTGTCCTGAAATATAATGCTGTTAGTGATAGAATAATATCTATAAACCTACAAGGAAGACCAGTTAACATGACTATTTTTCAAATTTATGCACCCACCACTAAGGCTACAAATGAAGATAGGGAAAATTTCTACCAGCTTTTGCAATCTGAAATAGATCAAACATGTAATCAGGACTGATAATTACTGGTGACTGGAATGCAAAAGTTGTAAACAAAGAAGAAGGCTCAGTAGTTGGAAAATAAGACCTTGGTGACAGAAATGATGCTGGAGATCGAATGATAGAATTTTTGTCAGACCTATTACCTTTAATAGAAAATACATTTTTTTACCAAGGTAAATGATGACTATACACTTATATTTTACCAGATGGAAGGTTCAGGAACCAAATTGACTACATTTGTGGAAAGAAACAATGGAAAATTTCCATATCAAAGGTCAGAATAAGACCAGATGCTGATTGTGGATCACACCATCAACTTCTCATATGCAAATTCAAACTGAAACTGAAGAAAATTAGAACAAATGCACAAGAGCTAAGGTATGATCTTGAGTATATCCCAGCTGAGTTCAGGGACCACCTCAAGAACAGGTTTAATGCATTAGACACAAATCATAGAAGACCAGACAAGTTGTGGCATGACATCAAAGATGTCATTCATGAGGAAAGCAAAAGGTTATTAAAAAGACAGGAATTCCACAGTGGTTGGACCAATTTACAGCTCCACCAACAATGTAAAAGTGTTCCCTTTTCCCCGCAACCTTGCCAGCATTTGTTGTTGTTTGTTTTATTGATCTTGGCCATTCTTACTGGTGTAAGGTGAAATCTCAGCATTGTTTTGATTTGCATTTCCCTAATGGCTAGGGATGTTGAGCACATTTTCATGTGTTTCATGGCTTTATGGACCTCTTCATTTGAGAACTGTCTACTCAGTTCCTTTGCCCAATTGTGTATTGGGTTGTTTGGTTTTGGCTCTTTTTTTTTTGAGTTCTTTATAAATTCTAGTAATTAGACCTTTGTCAGATGTATAAAATGCGAAGATTTTTTCCCATTCCATGGAGTTTTCTTTGACTCTGTTAATTGTTTCTTTTGCTGTGCAGAAGTTTTTTAATTTCATGTGATCCTAAAAATAGATCTACCATATGACCCAGCTATAACACTATTGGGAATTTACCCAAAGGGAGATGGTTCATCATACCACAGAGACACCTGCATCTCCATGTTCAGTGCAGCACTTTTCACAATAGCAAAGATATGGAATCAACCAAAGTGACCTTCAGCAGAAGAATGGATAAAAAAACTATGGTATATATACACAATGGAATACTATTCAGCAGTCAAGAAAAATGAAATAAGGTCATTCACAGCAAAATGGATGGAATTAGAGAAAATTATTTTAAATGAATGAACACGAGCTCAGAAAGAGAAACAACACATGTTCTCACTCATATGAGGGAGCTGATTCAAAATTACAAGAAGGAAAAAATCCTACTCAAAGGTCAGATCATAATAAAAGGGAGGGAGGGAAGATAAGAATGATGTCAATATAAATGGACTAGAAATTGCATGTAATTGTTCTAACAAGATAAAAACAAAGACCACTACAGGAAAAGTTTCTATCTTAAACAGAACTGGAACCCAAAGACATATAGAAAAATACTACTAAGTAAAAGATAAAGACTTGGATGGGAAACTTAGATGGGAATGGGGGGAGGGAGGGAAGCATAGGGGAGGGTAAGAGGTAACCTTTATGAATAATGTTTACCAAATTGCATATATATGAAAATTGTCACAATGAAAAGCATGTCAAAATGAATCACATTATGATGTACATTAAAAATTTCTAATAAAAAAAAGAAAGGAAAAAAATTACATTTCAAAAGAGACTCAGAAACTTGTCCAAGAACATCAAGCAGCTAAAGTAAAAGGAAGATATGATGAAATTAAGGAACTAAACAGAAGATTTAAAAAGGCAGCTGGGGAAGACAAAATCAAATATGACATGTGCAAAGAACTAGAGACAGAAAACCAAAAAGGAAGAAAACACTCTGTTTTTCTCAAGCTTAAGGAATTGAAGAAAAAATTCAAGCCTCGAGGGGCAATAGTGCAAGATTCTATGAGGAAAATATTAAATTGTGCAGGAAACATCAAAAGAAGATGGAAGGAATATACAGGGTTATTATACAAAAAAGAATTGGTGTATAACCAACCATTTCAAGAGGTTGCATATGATGAGGAACCAATGGTATTGAAAGATGAAATGGAAGCTGCCTTGAAGGACTTGGTGAAAAATAAGGCTCCAGGAATTGATGGAATACCAAAAGTGATGTTTCATCAAACAGGTGCAGCACTGGAGGTGCTAACATGTTTATGCAAAGAGATTTGAAGAGATACCCGGCCAACTGATTGGAAGATTTTCACATTTGTGCCTATTCCCAAGAAAGATGATCCAACTCATTGTGGAAACTATCAAATGATGTTATTAATATCACATGTAACCAAAACTTTACTAAAGATCATTCAAAAGCAACGGCAGCAGTATATAGACAGAGAACTACTGGAAAATCAAGCCAGATTCAGAAGAGGGTGTGGAACCAGGGACATCATTCCTGATGTCAGATGGATCTTAGCTGAAAGTAGAGAATATCAGAAAGATGTCTATCTGTGTTTTATTGACTATGCAAAGGCATTTGACTATGTGGATCACAACAAATTATAGATAAATGGGGATACCAGAAGGTCAAAAAATGGGGATACCAGAGCACCTAATTATACTCATAAAGAATCTGTACATGGCAGGAGGCAGTTATTCGAACAGAACAAGGAAACACTGCCTGGTTTAAAGTTGAGAAAGGTGTGCATCAGGGCTGTATACATTCACCATATCTCTTTAATTTCTATACTGAGCAAATAATCTGAGAAGGTTGGCTTTATGAAGAAGAATGTGGCATCAGGACTGGAGAAGACTCATTAACAACCTGCATTATGCAGATGACACAACTCTGCTTGCTGAAAATGAAGAAGGTTTGAAACTTTTACTCATGAATATCAAAGAACATAGCCTTCAGTATGGATTGCAACTCAACATCAAGAACACAAAAATCCTTACAACTGGGTCAGTATTCAACTTCATAATAAATGGTGAAAAGATTGAGGTTGACCATGATTTTACTTTACTTAGTTCTAAAGTCAACACCTGTGGAATCAGCAGTCAAGAAATCAAAAGACATATTGCTTTGGGAAAAGCTATGGCAAAAGATCTCTTTAAAGTATTGAAAAGTAAAGATTTCACATTGAAGACGAAGGTGTCCCTGACTAATGCCCTGGTATTTTCATTCACATCTTATGGTTGTGAAAGCTAGACATTGAATATAGGAGACAGGAGAAGAATTGATGCTTTTGAATTATGGTGTTGGAGATGAATATTGAATATACTATGGACTGCCAAAAGAACCAACAGATCTGTCCTTGAAGAAGTGCAACCAGAGTGCTCCTTGGAAGCAAGGATGGCTAGACTGCCTCTTAAGTATTTTGGACATGTAGTCAGGAGAGACCAATCCCTGGAAAAGGATATCATGTTTGGGAGAGTGCCAGGTCAATGAAAAAAGGAAAACCCTCCACTAGATGGATTAACATAGTGTCTGCTACCATGGCTTAAACATAAATAAGATCATGTGTCTCGCACAGAATTGGTCGGTGTTTCATTCTGCTGTATATAGGGTCACCATGATTCGGACCTGATTTGATGGCATCTAACAACAACATTTAGCTCAGTTGGTAGAGCACTGTGCTACAGTCTCTGAGGTCCTGAGTTCGGTTCCCAGCACCACAAAAATGGGAGAAGGACCTGGCAATCCACTCCCAAGGCAATCCTGAAACAGTTAGCCATTGAAAACCCTATGAGGGTCGCTGTGAGTCAGATACTGACTCGATGGCCCCTAACAACAACAACAACAACAAACAACAACATCCCCAAAGCTAAAACCAAAGAGAGACACTCCTTAACTTTTCTCTCTGTATTTTATAGTTTGTCTGCAGCCATACCACCCTGGCATCTAATCTCATCTAATCTCGCAAGCTATGCAGGGTCGTCCCTCGTTACTATTTGAATGGGAGACCCTCTGGGACCTGGAAGCCCACTCTAGAAACAGATAGCCACCAAAACCCCTATGAATAGCAGAGAAGAACTGTCAGACATAGTGCTGGGCATGGCACAGTGTCAGGCAGTGTTTCATCTGTTGTACATAGAGTCACTATGAGACATATCCAATTTGATAGCACCTAACAACAACAACAACAACATTTTATAGTTTACGGTCTAGATATGTCTTCTTTCTGGGGGGTTTTGTTTTATTGAGGACTGCTGCTCTGACTTCGTTTCTGATTGGTCAGTTAGCTTTTTCTCTTCTTCCTGATAGGTATAAGTAGCTAACCTGTTAATATGAAGGGTCCAGGTCGGACATCATGTGGCACCCCTGTAATCTTAGCAACTCTGAAGGCTGAGGCATGAGAGTCATGAGTTCAAGACCTGAGGCAGCTTGTGTAACTTAGACTGCTTCAAAATAATAATAATAATAATAATAATAATAATAATAATAATAATAGGATGAGAGTGCAACTCAGTGGTTGCTGAAACAAAACAAAACAAAACAAAAACCCTGAGGCTCCTGAGTTCTCAGGTTTGGAAGTTGCCCCCCGCCCCAGTTCCCACTGTCTGAGAGTAAAGGCCACATACCTTACCAATACTTAGGCATTATGCTCTTTAGACATTTTGTTCCGGCTCACTAATTTTTAAAAATGTAAATTTCAACACATTGTTGAAAATTAACTTAATGATTTTTAGTATCGTGTTTGTGCTGGAAGGATTTGTACTGACATTTAGTATATCATGTAGACGTGAGTTTTCTATGAACAGAAGTCTCTCTAACTCATGTGTCATAATGAAATCCAAGTCATATGTTGCTGTTGTTAGGTGCTGTCGAGTCGGTATCCGACTCATAGCGACCCTCATAGCGTTTTCCATGGCTGACGGTTTCGGGATTGCCTTGGGAGTGGATTGCCAGGCCCTTCTCCCATTTTTGTGGTGCTGGGAATTGAACTTGGGACCTCAGGGACTACAGTGCAGCGCTCTACCAACTGAGCTAAATTCCAGCCCCCAAGTCATATACTCAACAACAAATATTATCAGGTCTCTCACATGCTCAAAACATTTGATATTCTCTCTATCTTCAAGATGAAAGACATGTTTTATCAAGCTACCTGATTTCCTTTGTGATTTGATCCTGGCTAACATTTTAGCTTGAACTCATGGAACCTAGCCTTTGATCTGTTGAAACGCTTGGATTTCGCTCCATGGAACATCATCTATCTTGACACTATACTTTGGCTTGATTCACTCTCAACCATAGGCTTAGTTTTAGATTTGTTGATTTGCCTACCCCATATTCATCCTCAGGACTGGGATGATATTTTGAATAAGGTCTAGTAGGAAGTATTCTTTGACTTGTCACCCCATTCCTTTATATTCATCAAATTCCATCAACTCTCCAATTACATTCTGCCTTTAAGTTGCAGCACTTATTATACTGATAATAATTTGAGGTCAAAGATTTCCTTACATATTTTCTCATTTCTGATGTCTATTATACTTTCCATGTAAGAAGTACAATAAATGTTAAATGAATGAGTAAACTTGCTAAACATCTCATTATATGATCTTGTAACATCAATTGCTTATTTTTTTCATCAGAAATTTTCTGAGAGAATGTGAATGATACCAGTTTATACATCAGAGATTTTTTTTTTTCATTTTCACAAAGCCCTTTCAAATCCATGACTTCATATATTAAAAATAACATAGCCTGGATTGCAAAAGATATTTTTTAAAATTCCAAGGGCAGATTTAGCCCTACTCTATACCTGTTAGTCCATGAGAATCATTTACTTCTTAGTGGCTGTTAATGCCAAGATGGTAACAATGATATTGTGCTACTGTTTGTTGACATGATGAATATTTCTAAATTTTCCTGATTCTTCTTATTGTACATTTTATCTTATTTTACAGTTGCAAAAAGTTTTGGTCAAATCAAAATTAGGTTTTCTTAGTTTTATTCTGATTCACTTTGAATGCTAACAAAATCAATTTGATATTGATATTTGTCTCCTCAGGGACGGTCATTTTCTCTGTGCTCTGATGAAATCAAAAGTGATTTGATTATCAAAGATTTCCTCATGACACTTATGGAGAAAAGTTCAAAATTCTAAAAAAATATGTCAGATTAAAAGGCTGAGGATATAATGACATTTTACCAGGTAAGGATGTGTATTTTGGGCATTGATTAAGCGTGCAGGAGCTAAATAGAGTTGAATGTTTCTCCTGGAGACATAGTTACACTGTTGAGTAAGAGGAGGCATTCAAGCTAAGATTCATATATGTGACCATAAGCACCGAGACCATGGTTTACCCAAGTTTATCTTGCAACAAAAGTAGTAGAGGAGTTTGAGCTCAAGACTCAGCTCAAGGTAGCCCATTTTTAAAAAAATATGGATGGAATTTACATAACATACAATTAACCTTTCTAAAGTATACAAGTCAGTGGCATTTAGTACATTTATAGTATGGTGAAATCCTCTTTCTCTGGCATCTGATCTCCTCAGATATCAGAAGCTAAACAGGGTCTGGCTGGGTTACTACTTGGATGGGAGACCACCTGGGAACACCAGCTGCTGTAGACTTGGGAAAAGGACCTGGTAGCCCACTCCCAATAAAAAAAAATCAGCCATTTGAAAAAGCCTATTAATAGCAGAGAAGCACTGACAATAGTGCCAGGCATGGGAGTATCAGGTAGTGTTTCATTCTTTTGTACATTGGGTCACTGAGTCAGGCTTGATGGCACCAAACAACAACAGTTTTTCTCTAGTTTCAAAATGTTTTCCTCACCCCAAAACAACATTCCTATCCTGTACTCAGTAAGTACTCACTCTCTATTTCTCTCTAAGCCTATCGATGGCAACAACTAATTGCTTTCTATCTCTGTAGTTTGCCTATTCTTGAGAGTTCACATAAAAGAAATCATAAAATGTGGCCTTTGCTGTCTGACTCCTTTCACTTAGAATAATGTTTGAAGGTTCATCCAAGTTATATATCAGTACTTCATTCCTGTTTATGACTGAATGTTATTACATGATATATATACTGCTAGTTGCTTATGTACTCATCTATTGATGAATATTTATGTTGTTTCCACCTATTAGCTATTGTAAATAGTGCTGCTATGAAAACTTCTTGTTGTTAGGTGTGGTTGAGTTGGTTTAGACTCATAGTGATAGAGTTTTCAATGGCTGATTGTTTTGAGTGTAGGCTACCAGGTCCTTCTCCCAAGCCTACAGCACCCAATATTCCCAGGGGGGTCTTCCTTCCAAGGACTGAGGAGGCAAGACCCTGCTTAGCTTGAGAGAGCCGATGAGATTGGATGCCAGAGTGGTATAAGAGCAGTATTTATTTGAGAACCTATTTCCAGTTTTTTATAGTGTATTCCTAGGGTGGAATTGCCAAACTATTTGCAATTCTTTGTTTAACTTTTTGAGAAACCATCAAAATGTTTTGCATAGTGGGTACACCATTCTACATTCCCATTAGAAATGCATGAAGATTTCTATTTTTCTACTTCTTCAACAACATGTGTCATTTTCTTCTTCTCTTCTTCCTCCTGGGAGACTGCCTGGGAATACTGAGTACTATAGGCTTGTAGGGGCTGGGATTTAGCTCAGTTGGTAGAATGCTGCTCTACAGTCTCCAAAGTCCTGGGTTTTATTCCCAGCATCGCAAAAATGGGAGAAGGATATGGCAATCCATTCCCTAGGCAATCCTGAAACAATCAGCCATTGAAAACTCTATGAGGGTTGTTATGAGTCAGACACAACTCGATGATACCTAACAATGAAAACAATGCAGGCTTGGGAGAAGAACCTGGCAGCCCTCTCCCAAAACAATCAGCCATTGAAAACTCTATGAAAAGCAGAGAAGCACTGACAATAGTGCCAGGCATGGCACATTTGTCTTGTAATGTTTCATTCTGTTGTACATAGGGTCCTCCTCTTCCTCCTCCTCCTTTACCTCCTCATTCTCCTCCTCTCTCCCCCTCTTCCTCTTCTTCCTCCATCTTGGTCTTGTTCCTCTATCATCATCATCATCATCTCCTCTTCCTCCTCCTCCTCTTCCTTCTCCTTCTCCCCTCCTCCTCCACTGCTGCTGCCACCTTCTCTTCCTCCTCCTCTTCCTTCTCCTTCTCCCCTCCTCCTCCTCCACTGCTGCTGCCACCTTCTCTTCCTCCTCCTCCTTATTCCTCTTTCTTCTCTTCTTCCTCTATACTGGGGATCTAACCCAGATCCTCCTTCATACCAGGCAAGTCCCCTACCAATGAGCTATGCCCCCAGACAACTCTTATTTTTATGTATGGCTATACTACTGGGTACAAGTACCAAATCATTGTGATTTTGATTTGCACATTAGTCAATGATGTCAATTATTTTTTCATATACTTTTTAGCTATATTTCTTTAGAGAAATAGCTATTCAAGTCTTTTGTCCATTATTTAATTAGGTTCTTTGTCTTTTTGTTGTTAAGAATTCTTTATGTATTTTGTATGTATATAAAGCCTTATTTCATACCTAATGTCCAAATATTTTCTGTTTTGTAAATTATCTTTTCATTATTGTTTTTTGATGTACATGAGTTTGTATTTTTAAGAAGAATAATGTACAATTTCTCTTTCATTGCTGATTGATTTGACATCCCATCTCAGAATTCATCACCAATTCCAAACTCATGAAGATGTACTGTAATGTTCTCTTGTAATTGTTTATGATTTTAACTCTTACATTTAGGTGTCTGATTCATTTTGGGTTGATTTTTGTATATAGTTTGAAGGAGCGATCCATACTCATTATTTTGTGTATGATTAAGTGGTTGTGCCATAATAATTTGTTGAAAAGAGTATTCTTTTCCTATTGAATAGTCTTGTAACTCTTTTCAAAATCAATTGGCCATAGATGTATAAATTTATTTCTAGACCCACAATTGTATTTCTTTGGTCTGTAAGTCTATTCTTATGCCACTACTACATAACATATATGCTGCTTTGCCTACATTTGGGGTATGTACAAGAGAATTTCCTCAAAGAAGTAGAACTTGCCCCTTCTTCCAACTATAAGTGACAGAAAAGAGGCATAAAAGAGTATCCCTACCTTTTCTAACCCCAGTGCTTGCCAATTCTTGGGATAAGAGGGGGAAAAGATGGGTGTTCACACTCATAAAATCAAATTGGGATATGTAATATAGGAGAAGATATTGAGCTTTATAGCCTGACATGCTTAGAATGGAGTGCCAGCTACAGCTATACTATCATAGGCATATAATTTTAATCTTCTCAGTCATTAACTTCTTTTAAGTTAACTTCTGTTAAATGTGGATGAAAATACCTAGCCTGTTGTATTTTTGTGATGAGTGGGCATAATATATATAAATTTCCCCTAGTTCAGTGCCAGAGAAAACAGTTATAGAAAAATATTACTAATAATAGTTTTATAAAAATAAGAGGAACATGTGGAGTGTGATCCCAAATTTTGATAAATGGTTTCCTGTAGACTTGGAAAAAGAAGTTAATCTTCTTTGTTTCAAAAAATGCCTAGGAAAATGATGTCTTACCTGCTAACCATTGTATTTTGGTCTTGAGTGTCAGGAGTTAGCCTCTTTTCATTCAGATGCCATTGGTATGTGTGTATGTGTGTGTGTGTGTGTGTGTGTGTTTGTAACCATTCACTCTGCTTGCTTTTGTTTTACATGCTGAGTCTGTAATCCTTGGTGTCAGACACTGTAATTTATTAACATGCTATGTATATGCGCCTGAGGTCTGTGAAAGAGTGTGCTACACATGTATAAAAATTAAAAAGAAGCAATATTATTACTGGCAATTGAATAAATGGGGGATCTGCTGACTACTGTCCCCAGACTATCCATTTCTCATATTTATAACCAAGCTACCTTTTAAGGTAATTGGAAGGTAGATAAGAGAACTTAGAGCCAATTTTACTTCATTAAATAAAACTATTTAACTTTTGTTGGTTGTCTGACATCAGGAACATTATTATCTGGGTTAGTGTCTCCAGAGAGCCAGAGGTCTGCACACCATTGACCTGGTTGAAGTCTTGGTGCCACCACTCATTGCTTCTGTAATCCTCTAGAGTCATTTCAGCTCTGGAAACCCCGTTGTCTCATCTGTAAAAGAGAAAGGATAATTATTTCATAGGGATGATTGTAAGAATAAAATGAGATCACGGAAGTCAAAATGCCTTTTGAACTGTAAAGCACTATGCACGTGTGAGCTCTAATTACTAATAACATTTAATACTATTTATAAAACTATAATTTTAAATTAGAAAGACTCCTTGCAGGACACTTTGCCAATTACCTACCATTGAATGTGCTTCACTAGCAAAGCTTGTATACTGAATGCTTTTTTGAGTAGTTGTGTTTATTCCTTGCAATGGATCCTTAGATGTGGCACCATTGTAGTGTGAATTGACATATCTGATTAAAACTGTAAACCACTGCAAACAAGACAAATTGTCTTCAGTGGTCTGGAATAGTGACTTTTTCGATGTTCAGAGGTGAGTTCAAGAAATATCTGCTGCTACACAAATACCTCAGTGTAGATAATCTTTTAGGAAACTTGCTACCTCCTATGGCAAACTGGACAGCTAGCATGTATTTTCTCCCTCAATATCCTTTAGGAAGCAAATACCTTATTTAGATAAATATGAGGGAATAAAAAAAACGTGCTCCTTTGGACTGTGCTTCCTCAGTAGTCCAGTGCCAGACTTTTTGGAAGTGTACAGATGACACTAACAATAACTTGGGCATCTTCCTCTTCTTTGTGTTTTCTTCCTCATGGCTAACTGAGACAGACATACAATTTGAACACATGGAATATAGAAGAAGGGCGTTTTCAAAAAAGAACCTTAAATACTGTGATGATAACTACCAAGAATTCTTAGGCTAGTTACTCTACAATGTTTGTTTGGTTTCAGATATTTTGTGCAACTTTCTAATTTCTAAAATATGTGAGGTTAATAGAGAGATGAGGCCTATTTGTAAGTTTGATTTGTTTATTTCATTCTCACATCTTCAATAAATATGCACATCTTTACTGAAGTAGTATACTTGTGTATCATTTTCAAGTGCAAGAACTATGTTAGAATGTGAGTATTTCCAAGATTACAACTGATGGAAAGAAGACAAATTACATTTTTTCCAAATCCTTTAAATATTGACAAAAATGCAAGTATCAAACAATACCCAGTAACAAGAGTACTTAAGATGTGATGATGCCCTTCTGTGCTAGACACTTGTGGTTTGGACACAGTATCCATTCTCTATTCTTTTGGTAACACCATCTAAATTTTGGGAGGAGAATTACTTTCCCTTTATTCTTATTCTATATGACTTGGAGGTATTAAATCCACTTCATTTATTATTTCAACAATTATCTATTTTAAATTAAGCTTTTAATTTTGAGATAATTATATATTTGCATAGAGTTACAAGAAATAATAGTGAGTGATCCTATAAACCCTTTACCTGGTTTCCCCCAGAGATGATATTTTGCAAAACCATTGTATACCAATATAACAACCAAGATACTGCTGTTGATACAGTCATTTTCATCACCACAAGTATCCCTTAAGTCACTTTTTTATAACCATGTCCACTTCCCTTCTCCCTTTATCTTTTCCTTAACCCCTGGCAGCCACTAGCACATTCTCCATTTCTGTAATGTTGTCATTTCAAGAAAGCTATAAAAATGGGATCATACAGAATGTAGACTTTTGAGATTTTTTTTTTACTCAGTATAATTTCTAGAGATTCATCTGGATTGCTGTGTATATCATTAATTTGTTCTTTTTTATTTCTGCATAGTATTTCATAACATTGATGAACCATGGTTTGTTAACTATTCTGGGTTTGTTAACTACTCTGGGACATCTAGGTTGTTTCCAATTAGGAGCTGTTACAAATAAAGCTGTGACAAACATTTTTGTACAGTTCTATTGTGGGAATAATAAGTGTTCATTTCTCTGGGATAAATGTTCAAGAGTACAATTGCTAGTTAGTGTGATATTTGTATGTTTAATTTTTAAAGAAACAGCCGCATTATTTTTTGGAGTAGCTTTATAATTTTACATTACAACTCATAATGAATGTAATCTAGTTTCTTTACATCCTCACAAACATTTGGCATTGTCTCTACTTTTTATTTTAGTCTTTCTGATGGGTTTGTAGTGATACCTTATTGTATCTTTAATTTGCATTTTTCTAAGTGGCTAATGCTGTCTAACTTTTTCTCATGTGCTATTTGCCATATGTATATCTTCTTCCATGAATTGGTTTTTCATGTCTTTCATCTATTTTATAATTGGAATGTTTATTTATTTTTGGGTTTTGAGGTTTTGTATTCTAGAAACTAGTTCTTGGATGTGTGATTTTTAAATACTTTCTTTAATGCTGTAACTTGTCTTTTAATCCTATTAACAGAGAGTGTATTTCTAAGAGCAAATATTTAATTAACTGATTCATTTATTCATTTATTTTCTGCAGTACTGGTGGTTGAACCCAGGACCTTGAGCATGCTAGGCAAGTGCTTTACTACTAAGTTATATCCTCTACCACAAATATTTGATTTTGATGATGTTCAATTTACCTATTTTTTTACTTTAATAGACCAAACTTTTGATGTAAAGTCTAAGAATACTTTGCTTAGGCATATCCTGAAGATTTTCCCCCTAAGTTTCTTTCTAAATGTTTCATGGTTTTACATTTAAGTCAGTAATCCATTTTCAGTTAATTTATATAGAATTTGTGAGGTTTAGGTCAAGGTTCATGTCATTTCTATGGATGGCCAGTTGTTCCAGAACAATTTTTTAAAAGGCTGTCTTTCTTCCATTGAATTGTTTATACACATTTGTCAAAAATAAGTTAGGTATATTTGTGTGAGTCTATTTCTGGTTTCTCTGTTCTGCTCCTTATATTGACATACCAGTTCTTCTGTTAACAGCATACAGCCTTTATTCCTGGAGCTGTATAATGTCCTAAAATCAGGGAGAAGTATTCTTTTTGATTTATTTATTTATTTTTAATTGCTAGCTGAGTGCTGTAGCACACACTTCTAATCTCAGAGACTTGGGAGCCTGAGGCAAGAGGATTATAGGTTCAAGGCCAGATGCAGCCTGTGCAACTCAACAGGACTTTGACTCAAAATAAAATAACAGTAGTTATAGCTCAATGACATAGTGCTTGCTTAGAATACACAAGGCCCTGGGCTCAACCCTCTAGCACTGAAAAAAAACCTTAGTTACTCTAGTTGTTTTGGCTTTCTGTTCTGCATTAATTTTAGAATATTCTTACATGTATTTATAAAAAATCTTGGGATTTTGATAGGAATTATGTTAACATGTATCAATTTGAAGATAATGACTATTTCTAGTATATTTAGTCTTCTAGCACATGAACATAGTATGTTGATTTCTTTAGTTATTCATGAGTATAGTAAGTACAGTTGGGTTAATTCTTTTTTAAACATTTAAAGGAATCTGTCAGTGAAACCATTTACACCTGATGATTGTTTGATTGACTTTTTTTTCCTGTACTTGGAGGCTGAACCTAGGGCTTTGCACATACTTTGCAAATGCTTTACACCTGGGTTGCACCCCCATCCCATTTTTTTATTCTTTAGTTTGAGTCAAGGTCTCACTAAGTTACACAGGCTGCCTCTGGCCTTGAACTTGTAATCCTTTTGCCTCCACCTTCCATGTCAAAAGGATTATAGATGTGAGGTACTGTGCCCAGCTGATTAATTTATTGCTTGAAACTTAAAATTATGAATTTGTTTTTCTTAACAGTTATAGAGCTATTCAGATTATCTATTTCACATTGGGTGAATGGTAGTTCGATGTTTCTTGAGGAATTAATCTATTTATTTCATGTAAAGAAATTGGTCCATTCATCCACATCAAGCTTATAGGTGTAGACTTGTTTGTAGTACTCCCCTATTTGAGTTTTAACATCTACAGAATTGATAGTTATCCTTAGTGTTTCAATCCTGTTATTGAAAATTTGTGTCTTTTTACTTCTTTTTGTCAGTCTTGAAAAGTTCTTGCCAATTTTGTTGTTCTATTCTAAGAACCAGCTTTTTGTTTCATTGACTTTTCACTATTGTTTTCTTGTTTACAATTTAATTGCCTTTTACTTTTTATTATTTTTATCATTCTACTTGCTTTGGGTTTATTTTACTCTTTTTCTAACTTCTTGAGATGGGAGCTTAGATTATTGAGATTTTTTTCTTTTTAGTAATATAAACATTTAATGCTGCAAATTTCTCAACCCATTACATCATTTATCACATTGACTTCTGTACTTCAGCTGTGTCTCATAAATTTGTTATGTTGTATTTTTATTTGCATTTATTTCAATATATTTCATTTTTTCTTTGGTAATTCTTATTTGACTCTTGGATTATTTAGAAGTGTGGTATTTAGTTACAAAGCATTTGGGGATTTTTTCAATCTTTTTGTTAGTGATTTCTCATTTGATTCTATTTGGTGTTAATTCTTTAAAGGCCTCATAGAATTCAGCAGTGAATCCATGTATTCCTGGGTTTTTCTTTGTTGGAAGACTATTGCTGCTTTAATCTTACTGTTCATTATAGATATGCTTACATAGTTTATGTCCTCTTGATATAATATTGGTAAGTCATCTGTGCCTAGCAATTTATCCATAACAGAAATGGAATCCTCCACAATTACTGAACACCTAGTATCAGATACCATTGTAGAATCTCTGTTCTCAACACTCTTCCCTAATGGATCTTTCATTCAAGTGGACCAATTAGCAGAAGGAAGGTATATCACTGAAGCACAGACGATGCAAATAATGTCTCATTGGTAACTAGTTGCATCAGCAATTGGTTTATGAGCAAAGCCAAGTCAATTATACCCAAAATGACTCACTTACAAGGTATTTTAGAGGTTGTTGATAGAATTTTCCTATTTATAGGACTTGGAGTTGATAAAATGTAAGTCTGAAGATGCTTCAATGCAAGACAGGAGAAAGATTATTTTTTAATAGGCAAAGTCATGAAATTAACACAGAGAAGCAGGCCTGAGAGATGAAAGAGGCATCATATTAAATTTTTTATTAAATAATTTAGAGACAAGGTCTCACTATATAGTCCCAGTTGACTTTGAACTCAAGATCCCCCACACCTCACCCTTCTAAGTGATCAAATTATCAGTGTGAGCCACCATGCCTAGCTTGATCACTTTTTTTTTTTTTTGGCGGTACTGAGGATTGAACCCAGGACCTTGCGCTTGTATGCTCTGCAAGTGCTGGACCACTGAGCTGCATCCCCAACCCATTTTTTTGCTTTTTGAGACAGGATCTCGCTAAGTTACGCAGACTGCCTCTAGTCTCGAACTTGTGATCCTCCCGCCTCCGCCTCCCAAGCCGCTGGGATTACAGGCATGCACCACTGTGCCTGGCTTGATCACATTTTTAAAAATTTTCATCCGTAGTTATGGTATATTAGCCATGTGAATTATGTTAGTTTTAACTCAGACTCTTTCTCAAGTATTTTCTTTTCTTTTTTCTCTCTTAACACTGGCATCCCTTACGACTGTATCCTTGATCCTTTGTCCTATCTCATCTAAATGAATTTCTTTACCTGGATTCATGTAGGAACCAGAGTTATTCTTGATGCATTGATTTTACCTCTTAAGTCTTTTTCATTCCCATTCCCTGTTTACAGTTAAGCCTGATTCTCTGTATTCAGTGCATCAGAAATTCTCACATGTACTTTTAGCAATAGACTCTTTCTCCTTCTGATCTCATCATTTTCTCAATGATCACCAGAATGGCAGAAGGTCATTGCAAAACTGAGCATGTCACTTCCTTAAGTGATACACTAAAATAAAGTGTTGGGTATATGGCCCTAGCTGACTTCTCTATCCTCATTTTCCTTTCTACCCTTTGTGATTGTCAGAGAAGTTGCTTGGAGTCCCTTGACAATGTTTTGCTATCTTCATGCATTGGTTCCATTGCATGCGCTATTTTCCTTAAAATGACTATTTTGTTTCTGTGTGCCAGTCTTCTGAGCTCATAGTTGTACCTCAAATAACAGCTGAACTAATTTTTACCTTCTCTTTGAAACATTCCCTAAACTCTTTCTGGCAGATTCAGGAAGTTCTCAGTACTTGCACTGTTGATCTAGTGTTACTGCATTACACTATTTATTGCATTACATTATGGTTGATTATAGAGCCCCCTTTCCTAAATTCTAAATAGTGAAGAAAAGGAGAATTTTTAATTAATTGTTGAATTTTTAGAACCTGGACCTGACAGTGGGCATTCAATAATCTAAGTGAATACAATGAAACAATTTTTAAAATTCTTGTTAAGCAGACTTTAATTGTGGTTGCACTTACTTTTATCACCTATAACTTTACCTAGGGACTATTATTATGTTTGCCATTTTTTTTAAATCCTGAAAATGTCTTTAAGAGAAATAAAAGGAGTATAAACCAGTATAAATTATATATCTATTTAATATCACATAAAACTACAAATAATCATCTTAGAAGGGATTTATGACACTCATTTTTTACAGATGGGTAAATTAAAGGGAAAAGAATTAAGAAACTTGCCTGGGGATAGGGGACCAGTACATTCTGTAAAGGAGATAAGAACTTTATTCTAACTTTGAAGGATTTTGCTCTTTCTTCTACAACAAAATTCATTGTTTGGGGCCAAGGGGATACATGTTCGACATTTTGGTAAGATAAACATGATAAGAAGGCCAAAGTTGGTCATGTGACTGATTTTTAACATCATTGCAAAATTCCAAGAAAAATCACGGTGCCTTTCTTCAACTAATGAGACCTCTATAAGGTTAACTGACACCCAGTTCCCCAACAATTTGCCACCCCTCTATTCCTCCACAGCATTTGTCTTCTAGCTTATTGTAGAATAATTTTATTTATTATTTATACTATTTTCTATTTGCAACCACTTGAATTTAAATCTTACAAGAGGAAAAACTTTGTCTATTTTCTTTACTAGTGAAAACACAGAATCAACAAGTGGCTCTGGTACATATTATGTGATAGTACAGAAATAGAGATAAATGTATCTGAATTGGATTGAGAATAAATGAGCAAATGAATGAATAAAACTATATTCAGTGCCAAAGATGAATGAAGGTTGACAGAACTTACCTGTGGCTTTTCTTAGATAGACTCAAATGGTTAATGTAACCTTGAGAAGCTTGGATATTCAGAGCTCATCAAATATAAATATGTTCTTACCAATTTAGAACCTTGGTGAATATGCTGTTGTTAGGTGTCATCAAGTCATATCTGACTCATAGTGACCCTCATAGGGTTTTCAGTGGCTGATTGTTTTGGTATCGTCTCGGGAGTAGATTGCCATGGGAATGGATTGCCATATCCTCCTCCCATATTTGCAGTGCAGGGACTTGAACTCAGGACCCCAGAGATTGCAGAGTGGTGCTCTACTGACTGAGCTAAATCCCATGCCCTTGGTGAATATACAAAGAATAAAGAAAACTTTACCTCATCCTTACCTATTAATACCAATCAAGGGAAGAAAAAGAACTAAAACCAAAGCTGTGAGTCTAATTAAGTGGTAGTGGATTTTGAGACTGGCAGTATTTTTATGTGAAATCTTGATCTTTTCCTGAGTTTTTTCTCAAGCAGTGAGGAAAAATAAAGAAGACAGGGCCATGGTTCAATTTTCCTTTCTGAAACAGTGATTTAGGACAATTAACACATGCGGCATCTGAGTTGTACTGTGCAGGCGAAGACTCAAAGTAGTTTGCTTTTGGATAATTGCCTGTCAGACAAACAGAGTAAGAAAATTAACAATGATGGAAAACTAAGTTAATTGTACTCCCATCAAGGTATTTTTTTTAACAGTTTGGAGAAACAGAAAAAATGTGTATAAGTAGGGGTAAGTCACAATATCCTTTCTAGAAATTTATCTGAAGTTGATTTTTGTGTATATGGTACAAGTTAGGTTTCCACTTCATTTTTTCTATGTGATTAACCTATTTATATTTTCTATGTATTTAATGCACATTTTCATATTTGTGTATGTGTGTATGTGTACACAAACAGCTATTCTGTATTTTAATATACACATGCATATATATGTCTAAGTACATGTGTATCTCATTTATTTACATTGTTCAATTTATTTCTTTATGTCTATACTACACATAATTATTGTATTCTAATAAGTCTTGACATTTTGTTCTTTCTTAGGAGTATTTTAGCTAACAATGGCTTTTGGTCTTCCATAAAATTATGAGACTTTGTTGAAGATTGTGCTTTTCATAACTCCACTAATTTATCTCATCCCACAAGTTCTTTTACAATATGACATTGACACTTCCCCATGAAGAGTGTGATCTGTCTTTCTATCCCTTGAATCTGGATGTCTCTGTGACTATGCTGAAGGGATATAAGTCTTTTAAGGCTGTGTCCTCAAAGCCATTGAAGTTTTCACCTGTGATGAAAGTACACATGAAAATAATATATAGATATAGAAAGATTTCTCAGAAACTCCAGCTGTTCCAACCTCAATAGTTCCAGCCCTCCGCTCAGGTGCCAAACATGAACAAAGTTTCACATACTTCTAACCTTTAACTGCTAATCAGTCTCAACTGTTGAAATGTTGAATTAAACAAAAATATGAGGTTCTCACTGAGTTCAACCAAAATTTTAGACTCATCAGTAAATATTGCTGCCATTTTAAGCAGCTTAGTTTTCGAGTATTTTGTCATACAACTAAATAATGGAATGATTTCACACACACATGATGTTGGAATTTTAATGATAATTGCATTGAATTATAATTTAGTTTGAGGAACATAGGAATTAGTTGACATTGATAAGTGCTTTCCAATCCATGAAAATTTTTATTAATGAGGACACAAGTCTTTCTATAAAGTTCTATAATTTTCTCATGTATTTTGTAGTTTTCTTTTTCCTAAATATCTTATATTTTAGTGCTATTTTATGAGTTTATATTGAATTTTTCTAATCAGTTATTAATATTATATAGAAATATAATTTTAATGTTGATTTTCTATATAGTATCATGCTAAACTCTTACTAATTCTTCAAAGACTTCAAGAGTCCCCAAAGTCTTAATCCCAGCACTGTTCAAAAGTCCAAGTCCAACATCTCTATTGAGATCAAAGCAATCTCTTAGCTGTAATCCTTTGCAAAATAAAAAAACAAGCCACACAGTTCCCACATACAATACCACAGAGTAAGGATTCCCATCCAAAGGAGAGAAATGAGGACACAGCAAGACAATATCAGTCCAAAGCAAGAACAGAATCCAGCAGGGCACACAAACTCTGTAGCTCCATTTCTGATATCTGACACATGTGGTGTCATTATCTGGGGTCTGATCAGCTTGGCTTGCTCCCTACCTATGGTCTTGCTGTTTGTGGCACACATGGTCCTCTTAGATTTGCTCCACTCATTGCTGATAACTACCCACAGCAGATATTTCACATTGCTGGCATCTGCAACATCCTGGGGTCTCTACTACAGCTTTGGTTCCACCCTTAAAGCTTCATGTGTCAGCCTTTCAGGGGCTCTCCACAGGGGATCCAACCCTGTCACACTTTTCCTGGCCTCACAAGCTATTTTCTGGAACCTTAGTAGAAGCCTCCATAACACTTTAATTCTTGCATAGTGCGTACCACAAAACTAACACTCAATGAACAATGCCATGGTCTACTGCTAGCTAGAGCAGTAGATAATCTCTACTGGGCCATGGGTGTAGTGAATTTTGTGTGTATGGGTATCTCAACCCAGAAGAACAGTTCCCTATGAGGTCCTTTTCTAGCAGGATGCCCAGGAGGCACCCTCTTTTCAGACACTCTCTTTTCAAAAGAAGTTGTTTCTAATGAGTTTCCATTTTTATAGCCTAGAACCTTTGATGAGTTGGGCATGGACAACTCCTGCTTTGCCCTCAAGCCATTTCTAATATGCCAGCACAAAATGCTTGGCTGCTTTTTAATGGAGCTAATCTCTTTAACAATTATAGCCTCTTTGCCCAAACTTACCATGTCTGGAACACTTCTTCTTGCCAAGTTTCACATTTTTCAAATCTTTGTAGTCTGCTTTTTGTACCCTTTTTCATCATAAATCTAGCTAAAATCCAGTAACAACTAAGCCACAGCCTCGTTCCTATGCTGTCTTAATGTTTCCTCCATTAAATTAATTAGTCCATTACTTTTTAATATAGCCTCACTCAAAGTTTTAGGATATTTGCAAACTGAAGACAAAATATTTATCAGAAAGTAATGTGAATGGCCTCTAATATAATTCCAAATATCATTCTCATTTCTCTCAGAAACCCAATCAGCTCTATCTTTATAGTCACATTTCTATTGGCATTCGGCTCTTCCTAACTCTCATCAGAACCCTAATTCAAGATCTGCTCACAGAATTCAAGGGCTTCTGTAACCTGTATCTCCCAACTCTTCTAAACTCCTCCCATAAACAAGTTCCAATGGCCTAAGAGCTACATGCTCAAGTTTCTACAGAGCAACAACTCCATTTTCCAAGTACCAGAATTCTGTGTTATTTTCTTTGTCACTGTAAGAAATACTTGACATAAACAACTTATGGAAGGAAAGACGTATTTTGGCTTATGGTTCAGAGGATTTCAGTCTATAATGGGAAGGGATGGTGAAGCAAGTGGTAGCAGGCTTGTGGCAAAAGACTTCACATCATAGCAACCAGGAGTAGAGAGAGAACCAGAACCAGGGGCCTGCATAAAACCTCCAAAGGATCACACCAGTGACCTAATTCTGCCAGTTAGATCCCACCTCTGAAATTCCATAGCCACTCAGAACAGTGCCATCAGTTGGGGACCAAGCTCTCATACACATGACCTTGGGAGTCACTTTAGATTCAAACCATGATAATTGTGGAAATGTGCCGCAGCCCAGCTGCAGCCTAGATAGAATCCAGGGTTTCCCGAAGGTGGATGAGGAGTCGACAGTGGGTAACAAACACAGCAGCTCGGAGACCCTGTGACCATGTTCCGTTTATTTCCACACAATTTAGCCTTTTATACAGAATTACAATTAAATCTTATGAAAGGTCAGAAAAAAGACAAAGTTGATAGCATTGATGGATTACATCAAGGTTTGTTAACAATCTCTCGATTAATTTATCACATGAGTGTTATGTTGGTAATCAGAGTAAAAGATGAACTCAGAGACAAATTGTGTTTTACTTCAAAGAGATAAACCAAGATTATCTGAACACCTACATCTCCTGTGTTTAATTTAATTAACTATTCTTAACTTTATGTAGGATTTAGGGCTGTTAACTGTTACCTGTGTGTCATCCCACTGAGTCCATTTGTTATGACAAATGGGTGCTTATCTTATCAGAATGTTTTGCTTACTGTAGAGCTATCATACAGGTAGTCATTCAGGAATTCCTCTAGAGAAAGCCTGCTAGGGCTTGTCAACTCCCAATTTGAATCAGCACTGCCCATAGAGCTAGAGCTTTTATATGACCAATTAAAATTTATGAAAAAGAAAAGATGGGGTTCTAAGGCCCTATCCATGAAGAGACCTTTTGGGGGTACTATTCTCTTTTCAGAAGACTTTCCCTCCAAGGCTAGGAGTACTCCTCCCTTTCGGTGGATTTTCCTTCCAATGCCTTTATTAAAGATATTCTTCCTCATGTGGGGACTCTGTCTACCCATCATGAGTGGATCTGGACCCAGCAGAAAGGCTAAGTTGAGCAAATTAAAATATGTATTGTCTCAAAAACTCACCAATTTTTGTGATGAAAACATTTAAAATCTAGTTTTTTAGCTGTGCTATAGAATACAATGCACTGTTAGTAATTATAGTCACCATGTAGAACAATAGAACTATTAAACTTATTCCTCCTGATATTTTGTATTCTTTGACCAACATCTCCTCAATCTCTTCCCACCCCTGTTGACCATCTCAGCTCCAGGTAAACATCATTATAATTTCTGCTTCTATGAATTCAACATTTTTAGATTCCATATATAATTGAGATTTTGAGGTATTTATCTTTCTGTGACTGCCTTATTTCACTTGTCATAACTTCCTTTAGGTTCATCTGTGTCATCACTAATGACAGATTTTTTTTTCTTTTTAAAGGCTAGCATTCCATCATGTATATAAAAGGTGCCAAAAATGTATACACACTTTATGAAAGAAATAAACTGTATTAAAATTGTAATATTCAATATACACTGATACAAAAGATGAATACAAGTCACATCTGACTTTTTCAATTATAACAGATGCTCAAAGTGGTTACTGTTACAGAAGCAAGATGTAATGCTATTCAAGACCTCACAGATCTTCTCCTGTGCAATCATACACAGTACTATGCACCTCAAACTTATCATGAATGCATGCAATTTTTAGATTTGTTGAAGGTTCTGATGTATACTCCTCCATTTTTGTTGTGTTCCACACACTTCTCAGATTTCATATACCATATCAGAATGGTCTTGCACTCCTCAAATGACAACTGTGCTTTCACCATTTTCTTTGACTGTCCTGCCTGTTTCATGGTTGGGCTAGCATTCATTTGATTAATGTTATTTTTTGAGCAAACATTATACTACGCATTGGTTTGTTGCTTGTTAGGTGCCATCCAGTCGAGTCTTGACTCATAGCAACCCTATATACAACAGAATGAAACACTCCCAGACACTGTTCCATGCCTGGCACTATTGTCAGTGCTTCTCTGCCATCCATAGGGTTTTCAATGGCTGATTATTTCAGGGTAGTGGGCTACCAGGTCCTTCTCCTAAGCCTACAGTACCCTGTATCCCCAGGCAGTCTCTCATCGAAGTACTAACCTGGCCCAATGCTGCTTAGCTTCTGAGACCTAAAAAGATCGGACACCAGGGGCTATGACTGCAGGCACATATTGGTACCATAATTTAATTCCACCTTGAAAAGTAATACATTGATAATATCTCTTTAAATGTGTATATTTTTTTGGTACCCCAGGTATATACCTCATTTGTTAATCCTTTCATTCATTGATGGACACTTATGATGACTCTATATCCTGGCTCCTGTGAATAAATGCTTCAATGAAATTAAGGTACAGACATCTCTTCAACATCCTATTTTCATTTCCTTTGTACATATACTTAGTAGTGGGATTGCTAGATTTTATGGTAATATTATTTTTAATTTTTGAGACACCTCCATACTGTTTTCCTTAATGCCTGTAGTAATTTACATTCCCACAAAAATCTTACAAGGGTTCTCATCTCTCCACATCTTTTCCATCACTTTTTATCTTCCATTTTTGAGAATAGCCATTCTAACAGGTGTGGGATAATATTTATTGTGGTTTTAATTTTTGTTTCTCTGATGATTAGTGATTTTGAGTGATTCTGATGATGAAAGATTTTTTTTTCATGTGACTGCTGAATAATAGTATATCTTCTTTTGAAAAATGTCTTCATATCTTTGCCAATTTCTAATTTATTTTTAGCTTTTCGTTTTTTTTACTATTGAGTTGCTTGAAAGTTTGAGTTCCTTCTACTTCTTCTATTAACTCCATATAAAATATGAGGCTTATAAATATTCATTCCATAGATTTCTCTTGATTCTGTTGATTATTTACTTGGTTGTACAGAAGTTTTTTAGCTGGATGCAAACCCATTTGTCTATTTCTGCTTTTGTTACCTTCAAAGTCATTCCCTGGATTGATGTAATGGAGCTTTCCCCCTATCATTTCTCTGGTAGTTTTATAATTTCCTGTCTTACATTTAGGTCTTTAATCCATTTTGAGTTGATTTTCAAATATGGTCCAAGATAAAGTCTGATTTCGTTCTTCTAAATGTGGGTATCAATTTGTCCCAAAGCCATTTATTGAATGGGCTGCCACTTTTCTATTGTGTATTTTCAGAATTATTTTTTAAAAATTAATTGACCATAGATGTATGTATTTATTTCTGGGCTTTTTGTTCTGCTTCATTGGTCTTTCTATCTGTTTCTATGCCAGTACCATGCTGTTTTGATTACTACAGGTTTGTAGCATATTGGAGCTAGTTAATATGACCCCTCTCCCACCAGCTATGTTCACTTTGTTCTTTGATTTTGGCTATTCAAGGGATTTGGTGGTTCTGCGCGAATTTCAGATTTCTTTTTCTATTTCTGCAAAAATGTCATTGAAATTTTGATTCAGATTGCTTTGAATCTGTAGATCACTTTGGTTAGTATGTACATTTTAACAGTATTAATTCTTCCAATGCATGAGCTTGGGCTGGATTCCATTAACTGATGGAACTTCAGTTACTTCAGTTACTTCAGTTACTTCAAGTAACTTCAACTGAAGTTAATTGAGTAACTTCAATTTCTTTCATCAATATTTTATATTTTTCAATGCACAGAATTTTTACTTTCCTGGTTAAATTAATTCCTAAGAATTTTATTATTTTTAGGTGTTATAAATGGAATTGTTCTCTTGATTTCTTTTTTGGATAGTTCATTGACGGTGTATAGAAATGCTACTGATTTTTGTATGCTTGGCAACTGCAGGGTTCTTAGTTTTATAATAGTATTCTAGCTTACTTCTGGAAAGTTGCCTGATATTATCTATTCAAATATTGCCTTTGTCCTACTACCTTGCACTTTTTCTGTTAGAATTCATTTAGGTTATGTTCAGTTTTTCCATTTTATCATTTATGTATCTTGACACTTAGGTGTCCCTCTGTGTTGCATTTTGATCAATTTCTCCAATGCTATTATTTAGTTAACTGATTTCTTCTTTTCTTCTTGTTGTTATTAGGTGCCGTGGAGTTGGTGTCCAACTCATAGCGACTATCTACAACAGGCAAAACACCATTTTTGTGTTTCTTTGCCATTCATAGGGTTTTCAATGGGGGATTGAACCCAGGGCCTCACGCCGGCATGCTCTGCAAGTGCTGGACCACTGAGCTGCAAACCCAGCCCTTTTTTTTTTTTTTTTTTTTTTTTTTTACTTTTTGAGACAGGGTCTCGCTGTTACATAGATGGCCTCTGGTCTGGAACTTGTGATCCTCCTGCCTACGCCTCCCGAGCAGCTGGGATTTCAGGCCTGCGCCACCGCACCCAGCAATGGGGGATTGTTTTTTTGAGGCATTGCCAGGTCCTTCTCCCAAGCCTATAGTACCTGGTGTTCCCAGGAGGTCTCCCATCCAAGTACTAACCAAGTTCAATCCTGCTTAGCTTCTGAGATCTCAGGGAATCTGATGCCACAATGGTACTGCTGCAGGGCATTGCTGTTATTGTTGTTATTTTTGTTGTTGTTGTTAGGTGCCGTGAAGTCGATGTCAGACTCATAGCAACCCTATGTACAACAGGTGAAACACTATTGTCAGTTCTTCTCTGTTATTCACAGGGTTTCCAATGGCTGATTGTTTTTTGGGAGTGGATTGCCAGGTCTTTCTCCCAAGCCTATAGCACCTGGTGTTCCCAGGCAGTCCTCCATCCAATTGTTGCTATTAGGTACCGTCAAATTGGGTCTGACTCATAGTGGACAGAACGAAATATTCTTGGACATTGTGTCATGCCTGGCACTATGTGTATGGTTCTCTGCTATTCATAAGATTTTCTCTTTTTTTTTTCTTTTCTTTTTTTTTTTTTTTTTTTTTTGCGGTACTAGGGGTTGAACCCAGGGCCTGGACCACTGAGCTGCACCCCCAGCCCATTTTGTAGGTTTTTTTATTATTTTCTGAGACAGGGTCTTGCTAAATTACACAGACTGCCTCTGGTCTTGAACTTGCGATCCTTCTGCCTCTGCCTCCCCAGCCACAGGCATTACAGGTGTGTGCCACCGCACCCGGCTATTCATAAGATTTTCAATGACAGATTGTTTCAGGATTGTTTTGAGGGTAGGTTGTCTTGGGAGTGGGCTGCCTCATTCTTCTCCCATTTTTGTGGTGCTGGGGATCAAACCCAGGGCCTCTGGGAGCTCAGAGCAGCACTCTCCCAACCCCAGCCCCTGATTTTTCCTTTAGCTGTGTATAATTTGCTAATGGATGGCCATTTCATTTCTATTTTCTAAAATATTTTAATTTTTAGAAGTTTTTATAGTCCCTTTTCAAATTGTTTTGCACTTTCTTTATATTAAGCCTCTATTTTACTTCTTTAAACATATTAAATATAGGTGGCCAATACATTCTGTCAACTAATTTAAATATTTAAATTTTGTTTGGGTCTGATTCTGTTATGTGCTATCTGCTTGGTTATACATTTTGCTCTTGGCTATTAAATAGGTCTTGATTATCTGTTGGGGTGTCCTTCTTCTTGGCTGGGTTCATTGGATAGCTCTCTCGTTGGGATCGGGACCCTCAACACCAGTGGAGGACTCCTGGGCTGGGACCTATGGGTGGAGTCGAGGATGAAGGCCGGAGGATGCCTTTAGATACTCTTTATTATGCAGCTCCTGCAAAGGAACAGGTTATAGCTCCCCTCCCCCACCCCAGGAAGGATAAAGGTGGCACAGCTACCGCTCCAGTGGTAGTCTGGATTGGATGACCCCTCTCTAGCATCCTAGGCATCCCACCATGGAAAAGGTGATGAAGACTCAGATGGTAGCCTAGGTTTCCAGGCACCCAAATGTCCCAGGAAGACCAACTGCTACTGATGAACTCCGTCCTGGTCCAGCGATGGAATGGCCTCTGTCATGTTAGGCAGTAGCTCTCTTGTTGATCCCAGGATGATGGCGATTCCAGGACCTGCTGCTGATGTCTCTTGCAGCTGATGTCTCTTGCTGCTGCAGCTTCTGATGTGTGGCCAGCAGCTTGATGGTACTGCTGCTGCTGCTGTTAATTGGCTAGTCCTGAGCAACCTGTGCTCTCAGTTTATATAGTCTCCTTGGTAACTAACAGCAACTGTCAGTAACTGTCTTAAGGTAGCCACAGGCCAATCAGCTGGAGGGATGAGGGGTGGGATGTTGGGCAGGTGCCATCTTGCCCTGCAGGATAGACGTTGGTTCTCCAGGCTTGCTAGATGGGCCATTGTCTTAACCATGTGTCCCCTCTAGGATTCCCAACAATTATCAGTTACACTTTTTCTGTGGAAATTGGATAAAAGTGGGTTGCTCTATGTGGAATTAGAGTTTGCTTCTGTCAGATATCTGGAGATCCTTCCAGACTAAGACCACTTCCAACAAATTCTCAGCTTGATTTATTCTGGCTATCAGTGTGGTATGAATTCAGTCTACAAACAATATGAGGTCTAGCATTTAGGTATAATTTCTCAAGAAGGATAGTTTTTCCTTCATCTATATGAAGTTTTGAAATTACTAATTTTTTTGTAATCCTTTAGACTAGGGACAGTGGAATGTTGCCTTTTGATGAGTACTTTTTTTAAGTGGGGTGCTCTTTTGTTAAAATGCTCACCTTGAAATGGACTCCGGACATTTTATTCCTATGTCTGAGGATTCATAAAGCTGAAAAATCAAGAGTTAAGTTTCCTTGTTTTGTGCAGTCTCAAATAAAAATTATTTTAAACAGTTATCTTCTTAGATTCAAGCCCTACTTTAGTTTTGGAAAATTTTTCCTAGTGTTTTTGTTAATTTATAGATAAATTTAAGATTATTTTTGAAGATTTTCTGTCAATTTAAGTTGATTTCAACAATATGGCTTACCCAGGTCCTTAGAACAGCATAGTCCTCAAAATAGAAATGGAATCTCTTTTCTTTTCAATAATTTCATAGACATTTATTATGTGCAAGCCATTGTGGATACAACTTGGGATATAGAGGTTAATAAGTTGTTGGCCCTAAGTTTTAGTTAATCGGGCTAGGATTTAGCTCAGTTGGTAGAGCGCTGTGCTGCAGTCTCTGAGGTCCCGAGTTCAATTCCCAGCGCTGCAAAAATGGGAGAAGGACCTGGCAATCCACTGCCAAGGCAATCCTGAACAGTCAGCCATTGAAAACCCTATGAGGGTCACTATGAGTCAGATACCGACTCTACGGCATCTAACAACAATGACAAGTCTTGAACTTGGTGTGGGGAAACATCCTGTAATCACTACACTCAGGAGGCTGAGGCAGGAAGATGATGAGTTTGCAGCCAGCTGGGGCTACATAGTGAGTATGAGGCCTGCTTGGGCTATATAGTGAGACCCTATCTCAAAAACCAAAACAAAACAACACAAGTTAACCAAAATCTCAAACAGAGAATTCATATAAGTGCATCATTATACCATAAGGAAAAATGGTAAAAGACTTTTACATAGAACATTGTGAAAGGGTAGATGTACCTACCTCATCTTGTGCTAATACAGGTGGCTTCAGAGGATGATTTCTAAAGGAATTAATGTCTGAGGATTATAAGGAAGATGATATAAACTTCATGAAAGTATGTACCATATCTGACTTGGTCAATATTTTATTCTCTCTGCTTAGATCTATTGAATTAAAAACTATTTGAATGGGATATAAATTAGATCTGGCTACTTTACTGCCTTTGCCTGAAAGAATCGTGACTACTGAGGAATCATATTATGTCTTCATTTTTCTAAACATGTCCTAAACAGAATAAATTATTTGTCTAGTCCATATTTTTCATTATTTAATATTTTCAATTACTTTTGTGTTTCCTTTAAAAATATAAAGGATGTGTTCTCTCTGACTCATGATTTTGTATTCAGGTAGGACTTGGAAAGAACTTGGAAACAGGAAGCTTGATTGGATCTGAGATATAGTACTTTTTTCCCACATAAACTCTGCAAACCTCCTTACCTTTATCTATGAAATAGAGTTAGTAAAACTTCCTTGCAGCTTTAAAACTTCTATAAATAATAACTATACACTATATATAATATGTATTATACACAAGTAATACTAAACCTAAATAAATTATATATAATATGCTTATCAGGTATGAATCACATATATTATTTAATAAGTATAATATGTAATATACAAATAAATGGTATACTTGTATAAACTTCCAAGTACAATTAAAATATTGTTATTATTATTATTATTATTATATCTGAATATTTTCTAGTTGAGCTTTTCTTTATTGTTCTTCTAATTATGCCCAACTTTATTAAAATTTTTGTATACAGCAATATATTTGAGAGACTTTCTATCAGGCTTTCCCTAGACATAGGCACTAACAGTTTTTGGTGAGTAGATTATGTAATTTTGGATTAAAAAGGTTGGCTCAAACCCTATTATCCTTTTGATCTGTCCAGATATAATCTGGACAAATAGCAAGAAATACATTCACTTTATTATGAACAGGAGGTGGTTAAAGATGTAAATATTAAGGAATCTGAATACAAGTTTGACTATTATATTTGTCTACATTATTAATACTCAAAATGGTTTTAGATTATATATTATATTCCATCTGTATCCACTTCTCCCTCACCTTGTGCTTCCTCCAAGGGGCCATTTTTCCTTCTTTGGGATCCTTTTCTCAGTCATCATGTTCTTTTATTTTTTTAGTTCCAGGAAGACTATTAGTTAGAAAATCTGCCCTTCCGCATTTCACTGTGCCCAACAAACACAAATACCTCATGTATGATGACAAACGAAGAAATGGCCCTAACCGGCTCAAACTTTCACAAATTTCATGGCATAGAGGAGAGAGTTGAAATAATTTCAGTGGGTGAGATTGCCAAGGGACAGAATGTAAACAGAGGAGAAAAGAAAGTCAAGGACAGAGCCTTGGGGAGTGCTTATTTTTAGATGACGTTGAGAGAACAAAGAGCCTGAGAAGGAGAAAGAAGGACAGATAATAAACATAGGCGAGTAACAGAATAGAGGGGCCAAGGGAAATGTCAAGGAGTTGTAGCAAACAGAACCAATAACACAGAGGCAATAATTATCACTTAGGGAAAGCAGATGAATTAAGAGTGATTTAAAGCCAGGAGTGGTGGTGCATGCATGTAAACCCAGCACTCAGGATGCTGATGCAGGAGGATACATAGTGGGACTCTGTCTTAGAAAACTAGAAAAGAAAGAGTAAAATTAGTAAGGCTGTGAGGGGGAGGATGGAGTTAAATTCTCAATTACAGCAAGTTAATTTAGGGAGATGATGTCACAGCAGGAAAATTAATGCAGGCAAACTATGATTTCTGGAATGTTGGCCACAAATAAGTGAGACCTAAGAAACATTTATGGAAGAGGGCATTGGGTATGGGAGAGTGAGGCTGAAGATGGGAAGAATCAAAGGTGGATATATAGAGAAAACACCGAAATGAGACATGTCACTGAGGACACACGGGGAGGAGACAGTTTTAGAAGAAAGAACAGAGAAGGTAAACACACCAAGAGAGAGAGATTTAGTGGAGAAATGGCGGGGGTTGGGAGTTCAAGTCACTCAGACAGACACAGTGTAGCACAATAGTTAAGAGTGTTGGTCCTGGTTAAGATTCTAGGTCTGGCAGTAACTGAGATTTCATGTATTTCACTTTACCAGCCTGAGCCTCAGTTTCCTTTCTCTCTCCTTCTGAAATAGTGGTGACAGCATTCCTTACCAAATTGAACTGAGAGCTAAATGAGTCAAAACTTAGAGCAGCCCTTGGCCCATCATTATTACTGACTCTGAGGTGGGACTGCATGGGTGTTTTTTGTAAAGTTTATTCTAAGTCCATCATGGCAGAATCAAAGTGTGGAAGTAGAGCCTGAGAATGAGGACATTTTGAGATATTTAATCAAGTGCTCCAAGTGAGTTAAGGGGCCAGATGGGACCAGAGCATTACAGAGATAGGATATGAGGGCTGGGATAGTGGTGGGAAAAGACTGAGGTAACATGAGAATAAAGAACCTCACACCTTGTCCAATTTGCCAGGTGTGGTGGCACAGCATAGTGAATATGAGGCCAACCTGAGCTACTTAGCAAAAGCTTGTCTCAAAAACAAATGATCAAAGCAAAATAAAAACCAAATGCTAACAAAAAACCTTATATAATCACATGTGAAATAAATATAAAAATGGGAAACAAATCACCCGAAGAATAAATCATGGGTATTTATAAGCTAGGTGGGTACAATACTGACAGTCTGTGAATGACAGATGGTCCAGGAAAAACTTCATAGATTTCTTGCATCTAGTTATTTTTCTGAATGGACTTAAATAAATTGACAGAGAGAAGCAAGTAGCTGTTGGGTGAACATGTGATTTAACATTATAACCCTCCATCTCCATGGATTAAATAAGGATATAGCTTGAGGCTAGCATCCCAGAAGTACTCATTAAAGAGCACCCGGCATCATTATCATCATTATTTAACAAATGATGTCACCAATCATGGTAATAAAATCTATTTGTACCCTGTGTAAATTTTAATTCTTTTCTGCTATTGGAATGGAGATCATGTGCATATGAACCCTCTGTACCTTTTATGGAGCCATTTAATTAGAACTGTAATATATTTAATTTATAATGGAGATTATTTAAAAGTGACTATGATATATCATCAGGCTTCTTCTAGATCTCTGTGTTCAGAATTTAAATTCATGGGATAGATCACATTGCAGTTTACATTGGTATGTGGAAGGAAATGGCAATTCTGTATTTATGACAGCCTACTTAAAATGGGCAACAAAAAGTCTTATAACAAGGTTATGTTGTATCGATTTACCTTTCAAGCACTTATTCATTTATTATATGTGCCATTTCTGAAAAATGAAAGCACAACAAAAATTCGAGGCTATTTCTAGCTTTCAGGGGGCTGGGTAGATGTAAGAGTGTATTTATGGGGCATTTATTTCCTAATATGTGCAATGGAGTTGATTCCAAATGATTTGGCTTTAGAAGCAGAGTATAAATCTCTATAGGCACAAGTGGAGTTAAGGTTTGTACTAAATCTGCCTAAAATACCCCAAAGCAAGTTATAAAAAATTCCTTTCCATGCATCAAATTAAATCTAACCTTACTGAGTAGTGGGTGAGGATATAGGACTCCTAGACTGCTTTTTACTGATCACAGCATCCATCACCAACTTGCATTTGATTTATAGAGGAAATATCCTACTTCTCTTACTACAATGTACATTTATAAAAGACAATATCTTTGGCCTTTACTGTTCACATATATGTGAAGCAAAGAAGAGGATCCTACTGTCAGCTAGCTCCTCTTCTGTGCTAGGCACTGTTCTGAGTCTTTTGATAATGGTTCATATTTATATAATGTTTACTGTATGCTAAGTATTGTATCTCAAGTGCTTTATATACATTGTTGTTGTTGTTAGGTGCTGTTGAGTTGAATCTGACTCATAGCAACCCTATGTACAGCAGATTGAAACACACCCCAATCCCGATCTTATTTATGCATAAGACCATTGTTGCAGACACTGTCTATCCATCTGGTGGAGGGTTTTCCTTTTTTTAATTGACCTGCCACTCTCCCAAACATGATGTCTTTCTCCAGGGATTGGTCCTTCCCGACTACATGTCCAAAATACTTAAGACACAGTCTAGCCATCCTTGCTTCTAAGGAGCACTCTGGTTGCACTTCTAGCACAAATCTGTTGGTTCTTTTGGCAGTCCATGGTATATTTAGTAATTGTCTCCAGCACCATAATTCAAAAGCATCAATTCTTCTCCTGTCTCCATTGTTCAGTGTCCAGCTTTCACAACCATAAGATGTGACTGAAAATACCATGGCATGAGTCAGGCACCCCTTCACCTTCAATGTGACATCTTCATTTTTCAATACTTTAAAAAAATCTTTTGCAACAGCTTTTCCCAGAGCAATGCGTCTGTTGATTTCTTGACTGCTGCTTCCATGGGTGTTGATTGTAGAACCAAGTAAAGAAAAATCATGGACAACCTCAATGTTTTCTCCATTTATTGTGAAGTTGCGTGCTGACCCACTTGTAAGGATTTTTGTTTTGTTGATGTTGAGTAGCAATCCACACTGAAGGCTATGTTCTTTGATCTTCCTCAGTAAATGTTTCAAATCCTCTTCACTTTCAGCAAGCAGAGTTGTGTCATCTGCATAACGCAGGTTGTTAATGATTCTTCCTCACAATAACCATATGACTATTTGTGTGTCATCTTCCTTGTTTCACAGATGAGAAATTCAGAACTGCGAGATTCTGTAACTTGCCCAGAGGTAGCCAGTTCATAATTAGTGAATCCTGGCCAAACTGAAGTTTTACAGATAGAAAAGTCCATCTCTTTCTTTTCATTCCCAAATTGTTACCTATTATCTTTTCATTTAACATGTAATGAAAACAAAATTAAGAATTTGGAAAAGTATTTTCTTAACTTAAGAACATTGATAAAATATAATCTTTACTTCTCAGAGAGAGATCAAATAAAGATTGAAATGGTCATTCATACATTCATTCAACAAATTTCTTACTAACAGTTTACTTTATTCTAAGCCTTGCACTAAAAACTGAAAATATAGATATCTAAAATTAACTGGGCATGGTGGTCCATATCTATAATCCCAGCTACTCTGGAGGCTGAAACAGAAGTATTGCAAGTTTGAGCCCAGAGGCAGCCTGAGGAATTCAGTGAGACCCTGTCTTAAAATAAAAAAATAAAAAAGGGGCCTGAAGTGCTCAGTGCTCAGTGGTAGAGCACTTGCCTAGCTAGCATGCAAGAGATACTGGGTTCAACTCCTGAGTGCTGCTTTAAAAACAAACAAAACTAAACCACTTATCCTCACTGGCTCAAAATCTGTAGAGGGGATAAACAATTAAAAACAAATGATACAGCTAGTACAGAAACTGTCACAGCATGGAGTATAGGGAGGTTATCCACAGTATGCCAGGGTGGCTGAAAGCAAAGCTGGGTCTTACGGAGTAGGAGCATTGAAACAAGAGAAGCGAGAATGTGGGGGCAAAGAAAACAAACTACTTTTCTGTTCCATCAGAATCTATGCCTTCATTTGGATCAGAGAAAACTCATGGCAGACAAAAGTGTGAGAGAAGAGGAGAGAGGGTGTAACAGGAGAGAGAGAGAGAGTGAGACAGGAGAGTGAGGAAGAGAGAGCAGAGAGAATGAAGCTCTCCTGTGATTTCATGATAGTTTGCAGCTCAGCATTGTCTTTTTATCTGGTTTGAAAAATTATACCCTTTCTCAGGAACTGATTGTCATTTTTGATTTCCTCTGAAGGAGGCTGACAGTTGAAAGACTGCTGAACTTTTCTGAAATTCTGCACTGTCACTTGCTTCCCTTCTGCAATCCTTTGCTTTCCTAGACTGACACCATCGGCCACCACAAAAGGTGCTACTGATTTTCGTAATGGCCAGATGGGGGTTTAAACACAATGCTGCTGGGGACCAAGGAGAATGGGAAGAAATGAAAATCATGTTAAACAGCTACCTTTTTTGCATCTTCTTCCTGAGTTCCAGGTCAAACCTGGATAGGCAGTGAAATACAGGGGTTGCTGAAAATGCTGTATGAGTGACATACAAGTGGAGGACTATAAATCTTCTGAAAGCTTCAAAGCTTGCAATCACCAGTGTTTTCAATTGCAGTGCAGCTTCCTTTGCTAATGGTGATCCAGCAAAGGCAATCTTTTCTTTGGACCTGTATCCCTATCCCCTCTCCCAACCCAGTCACAAGAAGAGAGTTTAAAGTACAAGATGATCTCAAAAATGTACACTGTAAAATTTTTACACCTTAAAGGAAGAATGCTACTACTTCTGGGAAAAATGAACATTTTCTCTTCCTCTTTTTCCTGATTCATTCCCATCTTAGTCCAGCATTGTCACAGATATTCTTATTTTTACTTTTTTCATTCCTGGGCTTTTTATAGCACTCTCATGACAGACTAAGTATTGTTTTCTCTTAGTTCTATTCTTGTTGACTTGCATATTGTCTAATGCAAATCTCTCCTCTTAGGACACTCACTCCCTCTTCCTTCTCGCCACCTCAACAGTTTTCCCTTTATACATGTACACCTTTGATTTCGGTAGGAGCAGTTTTCCTACCTTGTAATAATTTCATGTAAAGACATATCAACTGTAGCATCTGTGTGGATGCCTTTCTCTAAAGTCAGGTTTGGAATTACTTAGAGTTCTCTCTCTCTCTCTGAGGATTAATACATTCCCCATCTAAGATTTTAGAATCTACAACATTTATTGTCTTTACTGTGATTTTCTTTATTCCTGCTCACTTACTTTGAATTAATCCTAATGAGTGTTTATTGATAATTTGATACAATTGCAATATAGAAAAGGAAAGTTTGTTAAATCATCCTCCCCATAGGCAACTCTTCTGCCACCCAAAAATTTTTTTCTGAAGAAAACATTTTTAAAGGAGGAAAAATAACATCACTGAAGAAATATCTTAAATCTTGGATTCTGCTAATTTTGAAGACCCTTGACTTCAGGGGAATGTGAAAATTTCTATGGTTTTTCATACCTCAATTGTAGCTCAATTGTAGCTCACCTGAGACTATATGTCAATGATTAGTGTGTCCTTCAAGGACAGAGGTTTAATCATCTTCCTTTTTGTGTCCCAGCACCCACCTTAATGCCTGGTATGTAGCAGGCCCTACATAAATATTCTTGAGTGTATCTTTTATTACGGTTATCTCCCAGGAGTGCCATAGTTTTAATTTTCCCAGTGAATGCACACTATTCTGATTTAAATCATACTTTGTTGATTCGCATTGTGTCAGAATTTAAGCAACTGTTCTGCTCATCCAATGCCCTTTTAAATTCTGAATATGTTTTGCACAAACACGTATTAGAACATTCAATTATGCAGCCAACTTGAGAGAATGCATTTGAAAATATGAGCATATGTGATTTAAAAACAGACGAGTAAAATTAGCATCTTTAATCTTCTAAGGAAACATAAAGGACTTAAGAGATGAGCTATGTCTTTATGAAATAATATAAAATGTTAAGAACAGTTAAGTTAAACCTTTAGAGGCTATATAGCCTTTATCCCGATTTCTATTATTTAATGGGTGTCAAAGCCTTCCAAACCAGTGCAGATGGATTGACTAGCTATTCTGATTATAATCAACCACAGAAACAAACAAGATGCCCAAATGTATTTTTTTCCTTTGATTCACCTGGAGCCAAGTAAGAGACCTAAAATGTACAAGGTCTGCATATCAAGCACAAGTACAAAGGTGCTATGCTTGCAACAGAGAAATAAGTAACTGAGTAAGAACTCCAAATAACATTTTCATGAAGACAACAAAAATACTGCAGCAAGAGGGGGAGGAATTCAAACTGAAATGAGCTGGCAGAGGAGCTGTGCCATGGAAACTCCTCAGCCACTGCCTGCAAGCCCTAAAAAGGAAGAAAAAGCAGCTTCAGTATGAATATATATATATATATATATAGTATTGGAAAGAGAGGGAGAAAAAAATTAGAAGGCATTAAGTAAGCATGCAGCTCACCCTAATGAGGAAAAGGAGGAGGATTGACAGAATGAATTCTGGATGAAGTGCTTTGGGGGAAGACAAAAAGATTTAGATATTAGGATATTCATTTGTCTCAACTAGGGTTATATTGTTAACTTCTTAACCTATATTGTCAGAAACAATTCTCCATAGGTCTTTATGGTTTTGTATCTTATAAGAAAAGTTAGATAGCATCTAGTTCCTCATATTTCTATAGAGTTTTCTTTAGATGGTACAGAAAAAGATCAAATGAAAGTTGAAAAGTATATCTGCATGGTTTACTACATTTTGTTGATCATAAAGATGAACCAAGACTGATACTGGGTGAGTTATTTGGAGTTTGTATGGCGGGAATCGGTTTAGAAAAGAATGGCGTGTCAGAGGAGGGGCATGAGTTACGAAGTAGTTGGGTCTTTGTAAACTCATTTAAAATACATTTATTGAGAGTTTGCCGTGGAATAGACATTGTGCTGGGTTCTAGATAAACAGAAGAGAATAAAGAAGGCAAGGTCCCTGTTCCCATTGCACCCATGGGCATGGATTATAAAGGGGGAAAATTATTAAACAGCTACAGAATGAATGAATCGGTGATCACATTTTACCAATACATACAAAAGAAAAAATATTAACAGAGAAAGAAATTAAGGTGTTTGAGGAATTAGAGGAAGTGTTATAATTCTGTTTTTGCAAATTATCTGTACTTGTGTTTTGACTATGGGAAAGTTAATGTCTTCAAGCTCAGTTTCTGATCAATAAAACTGACTTAAAATATTACTTCATAACATTGTACTACTAAAATAAAATGAGATGGGTAAAGTGTCTAACAATTTTACTTTGGCTATTGTAGGTAATTACGACATAACTAGAAACTCATTCTAGCTGTGTTGCCAAAAATCTTTTTTATGTTTTCTTCTCTTCTCTAAGTAAGTGTCATAGGATCTGACCTCAAACCTAAGCTGAAATAGATTCCTGACAGCTGACCTTCAAGGTCCAACCCATTACCTTGTTCTATGTTCTTAGTCTAGGATCTTGTTCCATCGTGGCCAGTTAGCTAGAGAAATAACTTCTGCTTCAAAATGTTTCCAGAATCTCCTCTGTAACTCTATCTTATTACCAATAAATAATCCATCAGTTATATTTTGAAGTAGTAGAAAGGTGTTTAGCTCTTTATTTGCCCTAATGTTTTGATTAATCTGTCATTGGTTTATGGATTTCATCTGTTAAACACCCTTCAGGGAATTGGGTGCAGAAGATTCATTCTTAGTAGGCATTCTGGAAGGCCTGAAGTCCAAAGTTGACAAGGAGTGCTAACATTTCAGGCCTCACAGCACAGTGCATTGAGTGTAACTGGACATTGCTTTGAAGATTCAGGATCTTGTAATGTCCTAGAGGCGACATGCTAATGAATTAATAATCCCACATTCGAGGAGCTGAAAGTGAAACAAATCCTGTAGCGCAACTTAGAAGTTGATTCTTTGCAATGAATTCCTTTTATGTCCTTATTTTTAATGCTTTGCCTCTTTTTCTTAAGAATGGATTCTAGTTCATCAAGTAATGTGGAAAACTTTGTTCTCATTTTAAATGTTCAGAATTGAATTTGAGAGGGTCTTAACATTTAAAGTGAAAACTGTTGATGTGTAGGTATCTTCCCTCCACCTATGCATCAGTTGCACATTTTCATGGCATACACAGTTGATTCAGAGTGGAATTTTCCTAGCCCAGAGGTCACTCTTAGTTCAGGCAGTAGTGATACATGACAGGGCCATGGAAGCAATGACTGCCAGCTCTTACGGAACATGATCCAAGAGAAGCTTTTTCAAACAATACTGCATCCTGGGCTCTATCTCTGATACACAGAATGAGAAATTCCAGGGATTGTTGTTGTTGTTGTTGTTGTTGTTAGGTGCCGTCGAGTTGGTATCCGACTCATAGCGACCCTCATAGGATTTTCAATGGCTGACTGTTTCGGGATTGCCTTGGGAGTGGGTTGCCAGGCCCTTCTCCCATTTTTGCGGTGCTGGGAATTGAACTCGGGACCTCAGCAACTGCAGCGCAGCGCTCTACCAACTGAGCCAAATCCCAGGCCCATTCCAGGGATAGAACCTTCAAATCTGCAGTTTACAAAAATCTCAAGATTCTGGTGCATGAGACTCGTGTACGTGCTTTTGAGTACTAACAGAAAACAAGTGAAAAGCGGCTCGCTGTGTCTTGTGCTGATGGGAATCCCTTCTGCCCACAGCTACATTTCTGACCATCATTACAGGCCTAATCAGTGACTGCGCTGATTGGCTGATTCTCTCTCTAGGTATGCCTCCCGTGTGTTGTGATTCAAAATAAAGCTCCATTTCAAGTAGTGGGAGGGAAGGAAGCACTGCTTACTTACACATATTCTCTCTCTTTCTCTTTGTAGTACTTTACTGAGAAACACTGAAAATAGGGTGTGAATGTGTATATTTATGTGCATATGAGTGTGTTTTTTAATCTGGAATAATAAGAGCTTTGATAAGATGCCTGTTCATTAGTTTTTTGTTTTTTGTTTTTGTTTTTGTTTTCCTGATACTAGGGGCTGATTCCAGGGCACACATATACTTTGCAAGTGTTCTAGGCTGGGCTGCACTCCCAGTGCATTTATTTTTTATTTTTGAGTCAGAGTCTCCCTAAGTAATGTAGACTGGCTCTGGCCTCGAGCTTGCAATCCTCCTGCCTCCACTTCTCTAGTCCCTGGGATTATAGTTGGGCACCACCACACCCAGCCTTTCATTAGAGTTATAGCATAAGGGACTATAAAAAACATTCTCAGGTATATTGCCATTTTGTAAGCTTCTCAGTTTGAATTATTCAGTGGTGGTTACTATGGAACCACAAGCCTTGTTCACTTTGCAGAGGAAAACTCTAATGGTCCCCCAGTGCCCATAGACTGTGGAAGAGCTCATTAAAGGAAAAGTACTGCTTTCTCTGTCAAAGACACAAGAGCCAACGGCAGAATGTCCACATCAGGGTTTCCGGTGCACCTTCCATTCCGCAGAGCTAGCACTTTCAGCTCCAGCTTGTTCTTTTGAAGTGCTAAGATGCTTCCTTGGTGGAAATAGTTATTATGCTTAGGTCACCTCAACTCGAAGAGTCTGACATTTTGGAATAAGAGCCTAGCTTAGTTGCCTTTTACCATGAGTGACAGTAAACCTATTTACCATTTATTTAATGTTTTCTCTTTACACTGCTAGTGATTTATGCATATATGTTCATGTAATTCTCCTGATGATTTTAAGGGAGATGACTCCATTTTATAAAGGAGAAAATGGAGATTCAGAATGGTCAGATAAATAAGTAAATGAGCCTGAATTTGAGCCAAATTCATCACTAAGTTAGGATATATAGCATGGGCTCAGTACAATAGAACACTTTGACTGCTATTTCTTAATTATTCTCCAAGAACCATGGGTATAGTAACTACTGTTCCAGCTGAGGGGAGATTCTGTGCACAGTGTAGCCAGTAATATGCAATCTCCTCCCTTATCTCAGTACTGGTGACAGGAATCTGTACCCCACTAAATGATCATAGCTCTAATTTCTTTTAACTGGATTTATGAGGTCCTGGGACATTGCAAAGGAAATAGGTTTGTGCCCCCCGCCCCTTTCCCAGCCATGCAGGTAAATTAGGTGAAGAGCAAGCCATCTTGAAGCATGGATTGTTTAATGTGGACCTGGAAAGCAGACCAATTTCAAGCCTTGGTATGGGAAAGTTTTAGGGCAGTTGGCCAGCATATTGCTAGCCCAAACTGACTGACTAAGAAATTAAGTCAGAGTGGGTTGAATTTTTCAGATTTACAAAGAAAATAAGTGAAAAAATAATTCAGTAGTAGACTCAAAGCTTTTTTGATTTATTTGCAAAACCAAAGTATTTTATTGTCTGAGGATACCTAGCAATAATCCAGCTCAATTTTATTTCATATGGAAGAAAATTAAGGCCTAGAGAGATGAAAGGACTGCCTGAAGAGTCCAAAGGCCTGGAGAGTGGGAGGGGAAGGAGTAGAACCCCAATCTCTGGGCAGCACAATGAGACTAGCTATTTGCACTCTATCATGCCCTGCCCTGGCCAGGGGTCAGTTCACTTGAGGATGTGTGTAGAGCAGTAACTTCTGCATAGGGGAAGGTGGTTTGGCCATGGAGAGTAGACTTTGGAAAAGAGCAGGGCATAGGGGAGCAGGAAGATGATACTTAAAATAAGAAACAAGGCAAAGGGAGTTCAGCTGACAGACAAATTGTACCAACTTGCCACTGGTCCAGAGTTGCCTTAGGGCCTGGGGTGATACTCTTAAGCCACTAAGAGGTTTTGAAACCTCAGTTAATGAAGCCAATTGCATTCTTCAGAAGAAACATTTAAGTATTATTAGATTTTTTTCCTCCCCTTTCAGGTTTTATTGTCTCAACTTTCACCTTTCATGTGCAAAAGCAGCTGCTTAAAAGCCTGGGAGGTTCTCTGCAAATTACTTTTGCTTCTGTGAGCTGCTTTCAACTTTGATCACCAGTGTCAGTTCCTGACAAGGCCTCCTCTGGAATATCATAGGCAGTATGTGTTGCTTGGGTTGGTATCTGAAGTGGCCAGTGTCCTCAAAGTACATTCCAGCTTCCAAGATGAAAATGACCAGGTAAAAGATGACCAAAGAATGAATTTGCTGATGGTCCTGAGGCAGGATAGAAAGGGAAAAAATTCAGGGAGATAGGAAATAAAGGGCTTTCACCCTGGGATCTGGACTGAATTTTATCAGCTGAGAATTCCAGCACAACCAAAAACGGAAAGCTGCTGTAAGAACCACCTGCACAGAAACCTGTATGGCTCTTGGAACTTTACACAACCAGATTATGGACTGCAATTACAATTAACAGCCCAAGGTAATTTCCTTATGGCTAGATGCAGTAAGAATTTCTTCAACTATGCCAATCTAGACATTTTAACAATTCTCCTCTTCCTATCTGTAAATCTATATAATGTACTTGTTGTGACTCTATTGAGTAATACAACCTCAAAAGCCCCTGAATCATACACATATCCATTGTGAAGACACCTAGGTGTTTCTCTCTCTCTCTCTCTCTCTCTCTCTCTCTTTCTCTGTGTGTGTGTGTGTGTGTATGTGTGTGTGTGTGTGTGTGTGTGTGTGTCCACTGGTCACTCGGAAGCATGTAATACCTTTTTCCTTTACCTGATAAACCCTACAACTTAGTTTCAGTCTCTGACTCATCCTGAAAATCATTTCTGGAATGGAACCAAGGACCTGGCATTCCCTGGGTAGAGGTTCTGTAAAGGTGAACTCCTCAGGACTGTTTGCAACATTGGGCTCAACACCTCTCATTGCTGGTAGCAGTAATTAGAGATGCTTTGCAGAAATAATTTTCACATTTTTGTGTGCATTGATTTGCTTAATGAGCTTGTTAAAAATGTGTTCTCTTACGACCCAACTTCTAACCTTGTTGTTGTTGTTAGGTGCCGTCGAGTCAGTATCCGACTCATAGTGACCCTCTGTACAACAGGGGAAACACTATTGTCAGTGCTTCTCTGCTGTTCATAGGGTTTTCAATGGCAGATTGATTTTTGGGAGGGGGTTGCCAGGTCCTTCTCCCAAGCCTACAGCTTCTGGTGTTCTGAGGCGGTCTCCCATCCAGGTACTAACCAGGCCCAACCCTGCTTAGCTTCCAAGATCTGACGGGATTGGATGCCACAGGGCTACAGGTGCAGGCAACTTCTAACCTAGACTTTTTGATTTAGAAAACCTGGACTCAGAAATCTGTGTAAGAAAGGCCTCAGGTGATTTGGTTACAAGGAATTTTGGTATTGATTATTTTGAGAAATACTAAAAGTCTTGCAACTCAGAATATGAGTCTCACCATTAGTATGGACAACACTAGGAATTAATACAAATCCAGAATCTCAGGATAATCAGTAACCTTCCTATAAGGATCTCCATTTTAACAAGATTTCCAGGTGATACTTGTGCACGTTTGGATTTGGAAAGCAGTGATTTAGAGGATACATTCATTTTCTTGTTGTTAGGTGCCATGTAGTCGGTATCCAACTCATAGCAACCCTCTGTACAACAGGTGAAACACATTGTTAGTGCCTCTCTGCTATTCATAGGGTTTTCAATGGCGGATTGATTTTTGGGAGTGGGTTGCTGGGTCCTTCTCCCAAGCCTACAGCACCTGCTGTTCCCAGGTGGTCTCCCATCCAAGTACTAACCAGGCCCAGCCCTGATTAGCTTCCGAGATCTGATGGGATCAGATGCCACAGTACTATGGCTGCATGCATTCATTTTCTAGGGCTGCCATAATAAAATAACAGAGACTGTATGGCTTGAGCAACAGCAATGTATGTCCAACTAGTTCTGGAGGCTAGAAGCCCAAGATGAAGGTGCTAGCAAGTTTAGTTTCTTCCAAGGCCTCTCTCCTTACCTTGCAGATGGCTGCATGCACATCTCTGCTACCTATGTTGCCAAATTTCTTCTTCTTATAAAGACATCAGTCAGACTGGATTAGGGCCTGCACTAATGGCTTCATTTTAGCTTACTCACCTCTTAATGGCTCTATCTCCAAACACAGTTACATGCTGAGGTACTAGGGCTTCAATATAAGAGTTTTTTAAAGAACATCATTCAGGCCATAAAAGAGGATGTGATTGTTAACAGCTCTGATTATATGCAATTTTGTCACTGGGAAGAACCTTGAGAAGTTCAGAAACTCAGATCTAATGAGGACCTGGACCCACTAAACCCTCTCCTCATCTGTTGTTCTTCATTTTGGTAAATGCCATAATCTTTGGCTTAATTTGTTAGAAAGATACCTTGTAACCAAGTTCTTCTTCTGCCTTGCCATCCACATTTAATTAGTCACCACATCCTACTGTATTTACCTCTTCTCTCTTTCCAATGAAACAATTCTGGTTTCTACCACTTTGGTCCCTGTCTTCTCATCTCTTCTCACATTTGTTTTTGGTGCCCTAGGGTTAGATCTGATTCATAACAACTCTGTGTATAATAAAGTGAAACACTACCCAACACTGTGCCATGCACATGATCTTTTTATGTTTGAGCCCAAAGTTGAAGACATTATTTTTCTTCTCATTGAGTCATGCCACATCAGCAAAAGGATGTCCCAGGAGCTTTACTCCATTACTGTCACTCCACTTTGTGGAGGCAACCCTTCCCCAGGCATTTCTTGAATGCTTTCCCACCTGGGGGACTCATTTTCTGCACTATATTTGGCAGTGTTTCTCTGCTATTCATAGCATTTTCATGGCTAATTGCTTCAGGAGTGGGCTGCCAGGTTCTTCTCCCTACTTTGTCTTAGTCTGGAAGCTCACCTAAAACCTGTCCACCATGAGCGGCCGTGCTTGTATCTGAAATATCAGTGGCATAGCTTTCAGCATCACAGCAGCACACAAGCCCTGACAGCACAAAAACCTGACAGATACATGGGGGCTCATCACACTAGGTACTCTCTTTTTCCCACAGTGAAAATATTAGCTCAATTACCAATATTTTGAACTCTAGATTTATTTTCAAAGTCTAGTCCTTTACTTGGGGCTGGGATTTAGCTCAGTTGGTAAGAGCGCTATGCTGCAGTCTCTGAGGTCCCGAGTTCAATTCCCAGCACCACAAAAAAATGGGAGAAGGGCCTGGCAATCCACTCCCAAAGCAACCCCAAAACAGTCAGCCATTGAAAACCCCATGAGGGTCGCTATGAGTTGGATACCGACTGGATGGCACCTAACAACAACAGCAAGTCCTTTACTTATATTAGGGAAAATGCTTGTTATAAAATAAAACTTATGTCATACTCCTGCTTAAAATCCTTCATGGCTTGCATAGCCCTAAGAAAAATATGCAACCTTAGGGCCGGGGATATAGTTCAGAAGCAGAGTGCTTGCTTAGAATGAGTGAAGCCTTGGGTTCTATCACCAACTTCACAAACAAACAAAAATATCTTCCTAGCAAATCTTGCAAAGCTACTCATAATGAGTCATAGACTTCCCTTGCTAGCCTAGTCTCTTCCACCTCCCTTAACTTTTCACTGTCTCTCAAATCTCAGCACATATGTCATTTTCTTCCTAAAGCTTTGTTTACTTCAGTTATATAGCATAGGTAGATAGTTTCTTCAGGAGTGTGTCACTCATTACTAAAACTTCTTTGGAGTCAGGGCCTATGTTTCACTTACAAGAGTATTTCTGCTACCCATTTAGTGTCTGACACAGAGCAAGAGCTCACATGTACTTGCCAGAGTGTTAGGGGCACCATTGCTTATATGAAGGTCAAAAGTGCCTTTTGGATGGAACACCTGAATGCACCTAAAATAATTACCACTAATGTGGTGTTCTTAGAGAGAAGCTTCTAATTGGAAACAGGTGTTAGAGAGAAGCACTTAGTTTTCCCCTGAAGATGTTAAAAATGTTTAACCCCAGAATCACGTGGTTGTAGAACCATGAGTGTGCTTATGGAGACAAAGAGACAGACTACCTGAAACCAGAGTGGCCACTGTGCTCCCTCTGCACTATGCCATCTCTGGAACACATCAGGCTTGTGTGAATGTCTGAGGTCACCTTCCTCTAAGAATTCCTGTGAATCCAGGCCTGGCCCTCCCTCCTGAACAAGTGGCACAGAGACAATCTTATCAGGCTTGCTCTGCTCTGTTAGCCCTACACAGCAACTTATGGAAAACAGTGGTCTAGAAGGAATCCTTTCATTCCCCTGTATCTTCTTTCTAGAACCGTTGTTGTAACTGGGTCTCAGAGAGTAGTTACCAATGTCTCTACAGAGTAGGGACTTAACCTATGCAGTGTGGTTTAAAATAGTAGTTGAATGGTTCTTTCACGACATAGAACGTATGCAGTCCTTAAGATAGTTACATAGGGAAAGTATGATTACCCCTATTTAAGGGATCAGTCTAAGACTGTATAGCTAGGGAATGTAGAAGTTCATGCTCACTTGAATCTCTCTCACTCCAAGGGCTCGCTATTGCTCCTGCTTGGAACACTGTTTTCCACACCATCAAGAATGCATCCCATTCCAGCTCCAGGAATGTCTCTTCCTTTCCCCTACCCCTAATCTAATTCCTCCTACTCAAGGCAGTAGTTTAAATGTCTCTTTATCCTTGCAAAGCTGGATAGTCTGAGAGGCACCTCACTCTTAACATGTCAAAAAGCATAGTTATGCTTCCTGTCTTCTCCCTCATAATTTATCCCTCTGTTATGGTATGAATATGAAATGTCCCCCGCGGACTCATGTGCTGAACACTTGGTCTCCCTCTAGTAGAACTAATTTGGGAGGTTCTGGAGACTTTAGGAGGTAGGGCATATTTGGAGGAAGTAGATAACTGAGGGCATTCCTCTGAAAATTATACCTGGTTCTTAGTCTCCTCTTCTTGGCTGATTCCTGTTCACAAAGTGAACAGCTTCCTCAATCTGCTCCCACTGCCATGGTGTTCTGCCTTAACAAGAACCCAGAATCAACAGTCAAAGACAGTGGATGGAATCTCTGAAACCATTAGCCAAAATAAGTCTTTTCTCCCTTAAGCTATTTGTATCATGTATTTTGTCACAGTTATGAGAAAAGCAAATAACATTCCTTCCCACAATCTTCCCTCATTCAGTTTTCCCTATCATGAGTGTCCAGATACTAAAATAACCCAGAAATAAGGTCATAGTGAAAGCTTTCTTATTAAAAGACTTCTTCTACTTGTTGAGACCAAAATTCTTGAAGTCATCCTTGTCATTTCTCTCTTACCCCTCATTATCAACTCACTAATTAAATCCAGTCATCTCTGCCTTCAAAGTATATCTAAAATCTGGTCTTTTCTCCCATGGTTACCACCATCTCTTCCTGGAGATTATTACATTTGCTTTCTGAGAAGGCCACTTTGCTCTTCCTGACCCCACCTTCCCTCCCCTATATCTACACAGTGATCCTTTAAAAATGTAAGTTGCATGATTTCACCTCAGTAGTTCCCTGTCTCACTCAGAAGAGAAGTCAGTTTCTTATAACTCTCTATCACCTGTGTGTCCTGGCTGCCTCTACTTCTCTGATTCCGTTTCCATCCACTACTAACTTTGCCAGCTCTGCTTCATCTTCTTTGTGTTCCTTAAAATATCCATCATGCTTCTGACTTAGGGCTTTTGTGCTTATTACTATTTTCTCTGCTGGGTGGTTCTTCCTGTAGCTATCCATATTTATTTACTTTCTTCAGGGTCTTTGCTCTAAAATATGACCATATTAGAGATGAGATTTCTTCGGCAATTTATATGAACTAGTTGAATCAAACATTCATTGACTATATTTAATTATGTAGTGTCTCTATAGCATTTACTTCCATCTAGTATATTGTTGTTGTTGGGTTGTTTGGTTTTCTTGATATTTTTTTACCTCAAAAAAGAGAATACAACTAGCTATGCTGATCATATTTTTAAGGAAAATAAAGATTATTTTCCACTACAAGAAAAGTATTGTTGTTGTTGGGTGCTGTCATTATTGGGGTCTGACTGACAGAAACCCTACGTACAACAAAATGAAGCACTACCCAACACTATGCTACGCATATGATCTTTTTATGTTTGAGTCCAAAGTTGAAGATACTATGTTTCTTCTCATTTTCAGTTGTGTCACATCAGCAGACAGAGGTCCCAGGGGCTTTACTCCATTCCCATCATTAAGGTTGACTCTACTTTGAGGAGGCAACTCTTCCCCAGTTATTTCTTGAATACTTTCCAGCCTGGAGGGCTCATTTTCTGGCACTATCTTTGACAGTGCTTCTCTGCTACTCATAGGGTTTTCAATGAATAGGGTGCCAGGTCCTTTTCCCTAGTCTGTCTTAGTCTGAAAGCTTAGCTGAATCCTGTCAACCATGAGTGGCCCTGCTGGTATCTGAAATATTGATGGCATAGCTTACAGCATCATAGCATCAAAGCTTTCAGCTTTCAGCCGCATGCAAGCCCCCATAGTGAGACAGGCTGACAGACTATGTATTTATTTATTTATTGCTTATCTCCCTAGAATGCAGATTTCCAAGAACAAGAAATTTGTTCTTTTCTATCTCCTTAGCACCTGGAAGAGTGCCTGGAAAATACCTTTTAAATAAATGAATGGATATATGCCAAACTTGGTCACATATTTCCATTTTATTTTCCATTATACACCATCACCTCATTCTTCAAATCATTAATCACAGTTGTTATTTGACAATGGTACAATATCTATTTTCCCTATAGAACTGTAAATTTCATAAAGTCAGAGATCAAATATGTCTTGTTTACCACTGATAGGCTTTTAACAGAGGTAGCTAAGCACATAGTAAGTGCTTCATAAATACTGACTGATTATGATGACTTTTGCTTGGATGATTGATGATGATGATGACACTATTAACCAGGACCAGAAACAGAAGGAAGTGCACATTTAACAAGGAAGATGAAGGATGGAGGTAGGGAAATCACAAGCAGTTCCAAAGCCCAAGAAACATAATAGTAATGGAGAAATAGAGGTTTGTTGTCATGAATATTGCTGATATTTTAAGCTTTGGGAAAGTATGAGAGACTACGAGGAGGACATATTTAGTCTGTATAGATAATATTAGTAATATCAACCAACATATTAAACATGAACCATATGCTGTACACTGTCTTAAGTGCTTTACAGGTATCAACCTATTTAGTTCTTACTAAAGCTCCATGCTGTAGGTATTATTACAGTTCCCTTTAACACATAAACTGAGACAAAAAGATGTTAAGAAACTTGTCCAAGTTCACACAGTTACCAAATGGTAGAGACAAGCTGCAGATTCAGTCAGTGTGGCTCTTGAGCTAAAATGGCTCAGGATAGCAGAAAGGAAGATGGTCCCTGCTGTTTCCTTCCATCATATTTTAGTAAGTGTTGATGAAAGATTCATTTTTCAATGAAATGGCAAAATAAATTTCATCATTCGATACCTTGTCCTAAGAGTGTGGTTCCCTTATTCTTATTGAGTGATTGTCTGTGGACCAATGATGGCTTTGCGTAAGCTGCCTCAGGTACAGACATGGCCCACAGATAATGTGATAGCAGAGACTTTCTATGAAAGCACCTTGAATTGTTCTTGGCAGCTTATCCTCCAAAAGGAAAAAGCAATAGAAAAATGAACTGAAACATGCTTTGCATTGCTACGGCAGCTGCCTGTCATAGTCCAAAATAGCTGAGACTCTCCAGAAAACTGTAAAATTGTCTTAAAGGTCCAATTACACTTTTGGCTTATCGGGTTTCCTTAAAAACAAAGTAGTTTTAATTCACCTTTTAAAACTGGTATGATATATTACTTTTAATCAAGTTGGCACCAATGTAGGCTAAGGGGACTTCCTCCTACCAGACCAGATTATGGAACTCCTTAAATGCACTTGTTGTCATAGTTAAATCACAGTTTATATTTGCTTTTATTTTATCGATTTCTCTACTTTTATGTTATATATTGATACACTTCTTGATACCATATTAGATGTTTCCTTTTCCCAGAAGACCCATAAATACACTAAACGGAACACTTTCCTGTATATATAATTGAAAATGCACATTTTAATGGTAAATCTGCTTACCAAAAATTTTAAAGAAATGTAATTTTTCTGAATTGCAGCTTCAAATATATATCTTCACATTTCATTAACTGTTTTAAGGGAGGAGAAAACTTCCAAATCTCAAAAGACTATAAATGTTTTAAAATAAGATTCACAGAATTTATGTCTAAAGATGTACATGTTGGAACAAGCCAGCTTGATCACCTGCTTTGCACCTCATTAGGAGATTTTAGATAAAATCTTGCACCATGGAGCCCCAACCAGCTGACTCTTCAGTGAAGACATGAATTTTAAAGCATCCTCATGTATAAGTTCTAATAAAATTGAGTTTGCTCTTTAGTTTTGCTTTTTAGTTAGTAGTTTCCACTCAGTAGTCAGTTTTGTCAGCATCATTGCATGATTACTTAATGAAGGTTCATTGTTCGTCTTTCTGTGTGTGCATGGACCGTGTGTGTGTGTGTGTGTGTGTGTGTGTGTAAGAGAGAGAGAAGCAACGAGAAGTCTTAAGTGTTAAAATGGAAAGCAAAATTCTACTGCCATATTTCTTTTTTTTTAACTTTTCATTTTGTCATTTTTGTGATTTTCTTTTAATATTTTGGAGAGCAGAAGGATGACTACCCAGTGAGCTCCTTCTCTTAAACATGATGATATGAATGTCTCTGCAATGGATATGGCAAATACTGCAAAATTCCTGCTGTGTTTTTACTAAGCTCAGCTTGCTCTTTCCTGGGGCCTTGGAGAGAAGCCCATTTATTCACTTGAGCATTCTGTATATCATTGACATTTTCTTTGACTGTGCCTCAGGCTATTGTAGTGGTGAGGGCTTTTAACAGGAGGGTTAACTGCCTGAATGTCAGAAAGCTTCAACATCCACATGCTTTAACAGCAAATAAATTCATGTTTTTATACTTTCAGGTAGGTCTGAGAGCAAGTCACAAATTAATAGGCTCCATTGGGGGATGGGAATTATGGGGTGGGGTATAAGGGAAGTTATGACCCTTGCTACTGTCCCTACATTTGAGTCTTAGCAATTATATCCTGCCTGAAGATTATGGACATTGTGCTCTAGGCTGAATTAGTTCAACCTCCCAACCCCACCTTCATAAATTCATCTATGGTTATATTAATCAAAGTCATCTTTCCTCTAATGTAACAGGCAAAATAACATTAAAGAATATAATTTTTATTGATTGATCCTTTATTATCTGATAGGGACTTTTCAATTTTTTGAGGTAAGTACCACTACTTTTCACATTTTATACATAAGGACACAGAAAGGTTGCTATGGGCAGAATTGCTTGTCCTTCATTTAAAAAATCCACATATTGAGGCCATAACCCAAGATGTTATGGTATTTGGGAAATAATTAAATTTAAACAAGGTCATGAAGGTGGCCTCTCATGTTAGGAGAGACCAGAGAATGCTCCCAATCTCTCTCGGTTATGTGAGGATTCATTGAGAAGGTGATCATCTGTAAGCTAGAAAGAGAGCACTCACTGGGAAACAGACCCGATCAGCACCTTGATCTTGTACTTCCCATCCTCTGGAACAAATTCCTCTTGTTGAAGGCATTCAGTTTATGGCAGTGTATGATAGTCTCAGTTGACTAATACAGAAGTCATTTGTCTAAAGTTAAATGATTATCATATGGAGAAGGTAGGATGCAAAGTCAAGTTTTCCCTTAGGTACTTGCCACATGCCCATACCAAGAACAGCCCCTTTGTGATCAGGGATGAACTTCTACCCAAGGTCTTTATTATACAGATTACTTAAAGCATCTTTTGGAACTTGCACTATCTCTTTCTTGTAATTTCAAATTTACTCTCTATTGTCTTCTTCCTCCCTTACCCATAAATACTCTTATCTCTCATCTTAAACTGTATTGAAGTCTTTTGTCTCCTTGCAGTTCTCTTAATTATCAAAATCAATGCATTTTGTTCACTTGCTGTGTTTAGTGATCTTGTTTTAATGTTTGGCAATGTTGAGCACATTTGGGGAGGAGTTTGTCTCTTGATTTATTTCTATGACACAATTGTCCTCTGGTATTCCTTCTGTTTCTTCCTGTCCTCTGTGTTTGTACTACTTACATGATCATATTTCCGAGAATTTATTCCTTAGCCCCCTATCTTCTCTTTATTCAGCTTCAACTCTGGAGACCTCACTTCCTCTCACACCAGAATCTGTACACATCATCGTCTAAATTATTGTACAGAGCATGAGTTATTTCCTCCCTTCATTTGGGTGTTTTCTTGGTTATTGTTCAAATATTAACTCTCAGAGAGGACTGCTCTGACTTTGCAATCAAAATTGACATCCCTATCTGCTTTCTAACTTTATGGTTTCCCTTCTTGCTTTTTTTAAAGGGTGTAGCAGTACCTAACTTTATATTCTATATTCACTTTTTTATTTCTTTATTTTCTATTTCTGTACATAAATGAATGCTTCAGAAAGAGACATATAACAGAGTGATTAAGAACATAGAATCCAATGCAAAGTGAGTTCAAATTTCAACATTGCCGTTTACTAGCTTTATGAATTTGGGCAAGTTACCAAACACTGTGATAAGTTTCTACATTTATAATATGAAGATAAAACTGAGGCTGTCATCCAGAATTACTTAACTTGTGCCTCCTCTGTTCCAGACTCTGTTCTAGATGTCAGGGATGCAGAGAACAACTGATAGACATCCCTGCCTCAGAGAGTTTATATTCTGAGGTGAGATGGATAATAGGCAAGATAAATAAGCAAGGATATACTTTGTCAGCTAGTAATAAGGACATGAAGAGAAACAAAGTGGGAAAAAGGCAGAGGAGTATAAGTCATGTTTGTTTCAACTATAGTCATCCATGGAGCCATCCCCAGGAAGAAAAACTGAATGAAGGCCTAAAGCAGGTTAAGACACTGCTCATGTGGATGCCTGGGAGAACTCTCCAGGCAGAGAAGTAGAGCATGCAGAGACTCTTTCCAGGTTTATCCTGTGTTTTCCTTCTTGCTCCTCATGCTATCACTACCTCTGCATTCAGATATTTTTTTGTTGTTGGAAAATTTTAATGCACAACTTAATGTGCTTCATTCTGACATGCATTTCACTGGGACATTTCCATATATGCGTTTCATTGTACATTGCACAGATAACTTCCCCCTTACCCTCTTGTGCACCAACTCCATCCTCTCCCACCCCCTCACCAAAGGCCTCTCTTCTACTCGCATGTCTTTTTGTGGGATTATTTTTCTATATGCCCTTGCATCCCAATTATGATTTAAGTCCAAACTTTTTTCTATAGTGATCTATCTTTTTACATTGTCAGTGGTATTACATGAATAATCTAGCCCATTTGTATTATTACCATTCTTTGGTATTGTTGGTATTATTATAATTATTTCCCAAACTATTGAAGTTGGGCTGTTTACTTTGAGGTTGCCCTCTCATTCCTTGCTCCTCCTTGTCCCTCCTCCCCCTCCTGTCTTCTCCCATCATCTCTTTCTTTTGCTAGATCCCTCCCTCCTTCTTTCTGCTCCCTAAATTGTTCTTTCTCCACTAAGTTGACTTTAGCTTTTTATTATCTGCATTCAGATTATACTTAGTCATTCTCAACTACTAATGTTTCATGACTATGTATCTTTGCTTATTGTTCTCCTTCAGTTTATAATCTTCACTCCATCTACATATTTGCAAATAGAGATGACAGTAATTGTACCAACTTCAAGGGTAGTTGTGATAATTATATTAATTTATATGAATGTAATGATTAATTTTATGTATCAACTTAACTAGACCACAGGGTGCCCAGATATTTGCTCAAACATCATTCTGTATGTTTCTTCAAGGATGTTTTTGAATTAGATTAGCATTTAAATTGGTAGGCTTTGATATCAGATTAGATTAATGTTTTAATGAGTAGACTAAATCAGATCACCCTTCATAATGTGAGTGGGCCTCATTCAAGAAGTTGAAGGCCTCAACAGAACTGAAAGACTGGTCTTCCCTTGAAAAATAAAAAATTCTCCAGTAAATGGCCTTTGGACTTCATCTGTAACATTGACTTTCCTGGATCTATCTACTCCTGCTGGTCTTCAGACTGGAACTGTATTGTTAGATCTCTTAAGTCTTGAGCCTACTACTTTACAGTACAGATTTGGACTTGGCAGTATCTGTAATTGTATGAGCCAATTCCTTGTAATAAATATCATTCATATATATATATATATATATATATATATATACACATACATATATACATACACATACATATGTGAAGAACATATACCAAGGTGTGATAAAATATGCTCAATGTTTAAAACAAATTCATTACAATAAAAGAAATGTTGCCATTATTCCTCCTCAAAATATGCTCCTTGGGTTTGTATATACTTATCCCATTATTGTTGTCACTTTCTGAAGCAGTTTTGGAAGTCCTCTTTGGCAAGTGTCTTTAGTTTCATACTCCATCATGACAACATTTCATGTCACACACCCTTTCTGGTGCTGCAATTTCTGTCAAATAAAAAACATCGCAGTGTGTCCTCATCTACCTTATTCATCAGATCTGGCACTGTGCAGCTTCTGGATCTTCCCCAAATTTAAAATGACCACAAAAGGTAAATATTTTGAATGATTCAGGGCATCAAGGCAGCCAAGGTGGCACAGCTAAAGACACTCAAGAAACAGGACTTCCAGAGAGAGAGGTTGACCTCACAGTAAACAGCCCAACTTTAATAGTTTGGGAAATAATTATAATAATACCAACAACACAAAAGCATGGTAATAATACAAATGGTCTAGATTATTCATGTAATACTGCTGGCAATGTAAAAAGATAGATCACTACCGAAAAAAAGTTTGGACTTAAATCATAATTGGGATGCAAGTGTATACAGAAAAATAATCCCACAAAAAGACATGCAAGTAGAAGAGAGGTCATTGTTTGGGGGGGGAGGTGGGAGAAGGGGGAGGAAGGGCATAAGAGGGTGAGGGGGAAATTATCTGTGCAATATACAATGAAATGCATGTCAGAATGAAAAACATTAAGTTGTACATTAAAAATTTCCAACTAAAAAAAAAGAAAGGGGACTTCCAGAACTACTTCAGAAAGTAGCAAGAATGAAGGGATACGTGTGCTCGAAGCCAGGAGGAGTATTTTGAGGGAGATTCATGGCAATATGTCTTTTAGTGTAATTCATTTTTAAATATTTAGGCATTCATGTTTCTTGATCACACTTCATATATAAAGAAAAATATATCCTCTTTGTCCCTGTCTCTCTGGTGGTTGTGTTTCTCTGGAGAACCCTGACTAATAGAACAAAGTAACTAAGACACTGATTAGCTCATAGTAAGAGAAATGACTATTATTGTTATTATGATCAAAATATAAATAGCAATCTTGCCATATTCATTAATATGGCTCTAAGCCAATCACAGTCTGCTTATCTAATTTGGAAGCTTCCTTTAGATCTCAGCTTCCCTGAGCTTCTCCTTCTCAAATAATCCCCTTCATATGCATCCTCTATGCTTTCTCTAAACTAAACTTGTTACCATGAGTTGCAGTTTCTTAATTATTTATCTACATTCCAATGTAGACTTTAAGCACCTTGAGAATAAATACTGTGTTTGGTTCACCGTTACATTCCTGGCACTAGCTGTTTGATTCACACATGGTAATGAATCCATAAGTATTTATTGAGTGCACAAAGTAATTAGCTAGGTAAATTATATCCCGTTCAAACAGTTATTGAAAAATCTCCCATAAGGAAAACTTGTCTGAAATAATTTGATTTACCGTGTGTATTAACCCAAATATGCACAGAGCCATGTGAAATTTGAGTCTTTGTGCTATCAGGTTCCAATCTAGATCCTAAGACTGAATTTTAGAATGGCTATGTCAATGGGAATGCTAAAAACCAATCCCCATGTTTCAGAGATGCCATTCATTCTAATCTAGTGCTTAGAGCAGGACCAAAAACTGGGTATATGATGTGCTTACAGTTCTGCAACTGACCACAGAGTCAACTTGTTGTAGTTTTCTTCTTTTGGGCTTGGTGATAATTTCAGATGTGATTTGGTGAAAAGCACTTACTCGTTTCTTGGTAGAAAATACTATTTATGTGTCCAGTATCATTTTGCCTATGAAGCCCTCCCCTAAATTTTATGGCAACTCACCTGCTATCATTATTGACTTTCCCTAAAACGTGAGTTCCTCAAGGCAGAAATTAAATTCTGCTCATCTTAGTATTGTGACACATAACAATTCTTGAAAAATCAAGACACAACAGGTTTCTGAATAAATTTGGAACTAACTGGATAAATTGTTGTTGTTGTTGTTGTTGTTGTTGTTAGGTGCCGTTGAGTCAGTATCCGACTCATAGCAACCCTCTGTACAACAGGGGAAACACTATTGTCAGTGCTTCTCTGCTGTTCATGGGGTTTTCAATGGCAGATTGACTTTTGGGAGGGGGTTGCCAGGTCCTTCTCCCAAGCCTACAGCACCTGGTGTTCCCAGGCGGTCTCCCATCCAGGCACTAACCAGGCCTGACCCTGCTTAGCTTCGGAGATCTGACAGGATCGGATTCCACAGGGCTATGGCTGCAGGCAACTGGATAAATGCCTACCTAAAAAGTAGTTATTTATCATCTTAATCCATTGTCTTTTTTTTTTCTGATGTCACTCAGGTTTTGAAAGGAATGTGGGCAGTGTGTCCTGGTGGCTAGGAGCAAGGACTTAATGGGAAAGGTGTAGTGGAGTTGGCGTCTGGCTCTGCCACTTGCCAGCAGAATGCCCCAGGGCACATAAATAAAGCTGTCTGAGACACAACTTTAACAGGCAATGCATGGTGTTCCTGTGAGGCTCCTTTAAAGATTTACTGAGATAATCTGTATAAACTGCTGAACATAGCATGTGGCATCTAAGAGGCTTCAATAAATATTAGCTATTATTATTATTCTCCACCTGGACTTATGCCAGTTTTTCCCCAGGATTTAGGCAAGATAGTTAATACTGATGAGTAACATATCTTGAACATTTATGTGCCAAATTCTGCATATGTGTGTGATAAATGCTATGGTGTATTTTGCCCAGATCACACCCTTACAATAAGTCATTTTGCTCTTATTATTTCTACTTACAGAAATTGAGTAACTCGAAGATCATGTAAAAACTTACCTGATGTCATGGACCTAGAAAGTAGTAGGAGCAGAGAATAGGACCCTGAATCACTGGATTCTTTTGCCTCGATCTTGGCTTTAAATATACAAGGATGATCTTTCACTTGCCATTCTGTGGAGACATTTAGGTTGTTATTAAAGTCTGTCTGCTTACTACCCTAACAGAGATAATTAAAACAGTTATTAAATTGAACTAAGAGAAGTTCTTCTTTTATCTTATTTGAGATCATAAATTTTTTATCCCAATTTGTAAGCCTTGTATACAATGGTAAATGTCCCTGTCTAAATAAACACAATTTAACCACAACTATGGGCTGGGATTTGGCTCAGTTGGTGGAGTGCTGCGCTGCAGTCTCTGAGGTCCCAAGTTCAATTCCCAGCACCGCAAAAATGGGAGAAGGGCCTGGCAATCCACTCCCAAGGCAATCCCGAAACAGTCAGCCATTGAAAACCCTATGAGGGTCCGCTATGGGTCGGATACCGACTCGACGGCACCTAACAACAACAACAACCACACCTATAAAGTTATTAGTAGTAGTACTGGATTATTGAAAGTCAATGTAACTCTTAACTTCTATTTTTCATTTTTATTACCTATGGTGACTCAGTGGCACCTGGTAACAACATGTTTCACCCCATGAGCATTCTTAGTTCCACTTTATAATGTGGTGAACTGTAGCACAGAAGAGTCAGTTTTCTCCAAAGTTGGCTGCAAAAGCAAGTAGAACTCTAAAACTTCAAGCCATGTAAATTACCTTACTACTATCCCTTCCCTCCCAGATGATTTGGTTGTGACCAGCTAACTACAACATGACCAATAAGACAGTCATACTTTTTAAAATTTCTGTTTTCAGGAATTATACCTTGACATAGGTAATAATTTGCTCAAGGTCAAGTGGCTGATAAGTGATGGAACTGAGGACCAGACCTAGAGTCATTGGTCCCAAAGGAGCAGTGTGATAGTAGTCGAACATAGCAGAGGACTTTTAAGGCTCATGCATGAGTTATGGATTGGAATGGGTTCTTTGGACTGAGGTTTGTGTGATCCCAGCACTTGGGAGGCAGAGGCAGGAGGAATGATGCAAGTTCAAGGCCAACCTGGTGCACATAGTTCCAGGCCAGCCTGGACTATGCAGTGAGCTCCTGTCCCAAAAATTAAATAAATAAATAAATAAATAAATAAAGGAAGGAAGGAAGGAAGGAAGGAAAGAAGGAAGGAACGAACGAACGAACAAATGAAGAAATAGTTTCTTTGGTTCTTTTGTTCCACTGCTCATACTCCTAGCCATTTCTTTTCCTTTCTGTGTCTCTTTCCATCGCTCTGTGTCTCTTTGTCTAGAGCCATAATGTCAAATCGTGAAAAGCCTTGGATTTTAATTCTAATGTGCATGGGTGACTGTACCATTGGCCTCATTCCTCAGGTGAGTACTCTACCACTGAGTCACACTCACATTCCCTTTTTTATTTTTAATTTTGAGTCTCAGTAAATTGTCCAGGCTGCTTTTGGCCTTGAATTTGTGATCTTCCTGTTACTGGGATTGCAAGTGAGCCCCACAGCACCTGGCTGGTAATGCATTTATAAGTATATATAAAATTTTATATCCTGTGATATTGTACGATTAAACTACTGCCTACAATGACATGCCATTTGATTCTACAAATTCAGACATAGACAAAAACATAAAAATTAAAGAAATATAGTTAGAGATATTTGAGTGATGCTTATACAAGTGAGACTACTAAATTTAATGTTTCTGAAGGGTAATGTTATGGGGAAAACAAACTTAAATTTGATTTTCTATTACCTCATATAACTTTATGTATTATGGTTACTATAATACAATATTCATTTGAGTACATATTCAGGAAGATGAAAATGATAAAGTGCTTACATAAATGCCAGTATAAAATGATTTTTTTTAATTTTAGAAAATTAGGTGGGAAACATGCCGTGCTCTCATCCTGTGTAGTATAATTTTATAATAAGTTTAAAGAAAAACATTTTTTAAAGGTTTTATAAAATATCTTCTTTTGATAAGAAAAGTATACAAAGTATGGTTGAAAAACATAGTAAATATTTAAATGAAGCCGTGCGTGGTGGCCCATCCCTGTAATCCCAGTGGTTTGGCAGGCAGAGGCAGGAGGATCTCAAGTTCGAGACCAGAGGCAGTCGGTGTAGTTTAGTGACACACTGTCTCAAAATAAGTTAAAAAATGGGCTGGAGGCAGCAGCTCTGCTGTCCTGCACTTCCAAAAGCATGCAAGAGCGAGGCCCTGGGTTCAATCCCTAGTACCACACACACACACACAAAAAAAAGTTAAATGAAAACATTTATTAGGATAAAGGACACATGACCATTAATTCCCTCAAAACACTCCCCTTGGCTTTGAACACACTTATCCCATTTTTCCTGTTACTTTCTTGGGTAGCTCTGGAAGTCCTCTTTTGTGAGTGTCATTTGTTTCATCTTCCATCATGGCAACACTCTGCTTCATACATCGCTTCTGGTCCAGCAATTTCTGTCAAATAAAAACATCACAGTGTGTCTTCATCCACCTTATTCACTCCATCTGACACAGTGTGACTTCTGGCTGTTCTCCAAAGTCAGAATGACCATGAAAGGTAAATGTTTTGAGTCAGTTCAGGACAGCTAGGCAGCCATGACAGGGCAAGCTAAGAAAATATTTCCAGAATTAAATATAACATAACACAATCATTTTATGTTATGAGTACATGACAGGGGAAAATAAATAGCCATCAAAAAGAGTTCTGTAGAGGAGGTCTTTGGGTAACTTGGGAATGCACACACCACATGTCTGTGAGGCTAAAATTCTTTGTGTGCCTTTGTTTACTTCTGTTTGCTTTAGTCTTCAGCAAAGTGCAATCATGGTTTTCAATACTAATTTTATATTTCCTATCCCCTAATGGCATTCCTGGAGGTTTAGAAACACCTATGTTAAAGGGAAGGCATTTGACACAGGAGGAGAAAATCAGCTGATCTTGCTAACCATATCCTCTCCTTACCCTGCCCTCTGAGAATTGATGTTTTCTGGTTATGGAGAATCTGGGCATCATGCCATCATAGAGGTGACTGGATTGTGCTTAATAGGCAGTTTCATTAGATTATCCTCAATTTCTTGAGAGGTAATCTCATTTGACAGTGTTTATCAGTCACCGTGTACTCTGCTTGTTGTTACTTCCCTCTTCAGTAGCACCCCCAGAATAACGTGGGGTGTGTGTGTGTGTGTGTGTGTGTGTGTGTGTGTGTGTGTGTGAAAACAAAACTGCCTGGGATGCCTTATAAAAGAGATACTGTACTAACGTAGTAAGAATAGAAAAGAAAGACACTGAGCAGTCAGCAGTTTAATAGACCCACTCACACCTCCACCCCAAATATTAAATACCCTAGACGCTTTGTTTCAGCAACAAGATCTGCGAAAATAACCTGAAAGCACCTGAAAACAAAAAGTGCCAATTATTTAGATTGATTATTTACACACTGTCTTGTAGGCCTCTTGAGAGAGCCTTTTTTCCACTATTATTTGATTATTTTCTGAGGAATAATTTATTTTCTATTGCACTGGAATATTTCTGTCTCCTGCTTTCTTCCTACTTTCCCATACTCCCTTCTCATAGTTGATATAAGACATTTGTTAAACAATCGTGTCGCATGCTCTCCTGATCTTTTTCACTCCTGAGTAAGTGGACAGTATTTTTTTTTCCAGTGTTTCTGGTAAATATTCCAGAAGAGGTATGTGCTCTGTAGTTCATCCTCCTATTTATTATCTTTCTTTCATTGCTTCTTTATTTATGCGGCTCCTTCTTCTTAACCTCACTCATTACTAGACCGTATATTTTATATGGTTAACATCTTACAACACAATTTTTTATATTCTTACTTAAATCATAGCTGCTTTATTACTTTCTTGTCTAGTTAGAGAGTGGAAGTTTCTTGAAAAGGGTATTAATTAAAGATTCCCTTCAAGCTGCTAACTTTTTAATATGGTAGGTTTTCAGGAGATAGAAGCATCTAGGTCACTTTGTTGTTATTGGCACTAGAAACTCTTCCTGACGTGGCCTCTGATCACCTTTTTAAAACAATTTCTTCCTGCTAACATTTGCTTATCCTCAACTGTAGCTATTCCATTCAACAACTCATTGTTTGGAGACTCATTATTTCTTTCTACCTTTTCACTTTTGCCTACCTGGTCCATCTTCCTGCAATGCACTTTTTCTTTTTCTCTGCAAAACTCAGAACTTCTCATTCATTAAAATCTACCTCAAATGTTTTTCTATCCAAACTTTTGCTTGGTGCCTTTGATAGCTCACAGAATTTTATGTATATCTTATGGATGGGACTAATTTATCTGTTAATTATTTAGCCAAAAGTTGCTTGAGAAAAGAACCAATGCCATATTTAATTTGGTACTTTTTTCTTCAATGTTAATATACAGTTGTTGTTGTTGTTGTTAGGTGCCGTCGAGTCGAGTCCGACTCATAGCGACCCTATGTACAGCAGATCGAAACACTTGCCGATTCTGTGCCAGGCAAACGATCTTATTTATGTTTAAGCCCATTGTTGCAGACACTGCGTCAATCCATCTGGTGGAGTAAGTCCTTGATATTAATTCTTGAATCACTGTGATTTTGTATAATCATTCTATCTACATATTTTCTTTGAAAATGTCTATTAAATTCTGTAGTCTTTGAGCACTCTCTGTATATGATACTGTAGGAATCACATTCTTGGTTCATCATGTTGGTAAGACAGTATACTATTACTATATTGTAAATATCTCCATTTAGGTTGATGAAAGTGAATACCTCCAGGGAGTTAGGTTTTGTTTTTAATATATTTTGCTCAGAAAATATAGTTGTTATTGGCAGGAAGTTTGGTATATTAGGACCTATTCAGCTATTTCCAAAAACTGAAATCTGTAGCATTATTTTTCAAAGCAATCACTTTATTTTATTGTTCTTTATATCAGATGTGGCCAGTACTAACTACTTTGTAGCAAACAGTATTTACTCAAGTAAGTAAGTTTTGATACTTTTAAAAATCAGTCTTTTTCTTTTATGGCTGCTTTCCTTTAATTTTACCATTGTGCATTGATCGGTTATTGATTTCAATTGAGATTTGTCTGATTTTTGACTTTTTAAAAAATGTGTCTAATATTGCAAGTGTCCTGTAATGCACAGCAGATAAAATTAATAAGCTCTGTAATATCATCTTTCATTATTTATTTATGTTTGGTCTGAATTGTCCTTTATCAAAAACCTGAACATCCAAATTTATTTCATCTTCCTGTTCTTACCTTCTGTTTTTCTAGTGTAAGGATCTAAGTCTGCAAATTTCTTTTTCCTTTCTTTTCCTTTTTTTTTTTTTTTTTTTTGCAGTACTGGGGATTGAACCCAGGACCTCGCGCTTGCATGCATTGCAAGTGCTGGGCCCTGAGTTGTACCCCTCAGACCATTTTTTTTACTTTTTGAGACAGGGTCTTGCTAAGTTCAATCCCCCAAGTACAGGGGAAAAAAAGAAAGGAAAAGAAAGACATTTTTCTTAAAATCTATTTTGTCTGAAAATACTATAATATCATGCCTTTTCCTGGTATGTTTTTCACCTTTATACTTCTATTTTTGTCCCTAAATTCTGTGTAGCTCTCCTAAACATCATAGAATTAAAAAAAATTTTTAATTACTTTTACATGATTGTTATAGTTTATTTGGATTTATCATGAGTATTCACTTACATGAACTTATTCTAGCATCTTCCTTTTTTATATGTTCCATTCTTTCTAAATTTTTTTCCCCCTTCTTTTTGGAGTTGATTTTTTTTTATCATGGATTAGGTTTTGTTATTATGACTTGTTTGTGTTTACATATTTCATTTCCCTCCACTCTAATAGTACAGAAGTTATATAACTTGTGCCTACATTTTGGTGATTAATCTTAAAACTTTTCTATCCATGCTTAATTTAACAAACTCAAAAGTGTTAGTATTTTAGCTTCTCCCTCAATAATCCATGAATTTCCCTTTCCCAGTATATATTATGTTTGAGATTTATATACAATCCTATAATGCCTTTGTTTACCTTTCCTTCTTGGATTTCTTACCATCTTTTGTACCTTTATTTTTTAGTAAAATATATCCTTTAGAATCTTTTTTTCTTTTTTCTTTCCCTTTCTCTCTCTCTCTCTCTCTCTCTTTCTTTCTTTCTTTCCTTTTTCTTTGTGGTACTGGGGGTTGAATCCAGGGCCTCATGCTTGCATGCTTTGTGGGTGCTGTACCACTGAGCTACACCCTCAGCCCATTTTATTTTTCTAGACAGAGTCTCGCTAAATTACAAAGACTACCTCTAGTCTCCAACTTGCGATCCTCCTGCTTCTGCCTCCTGAGTCATTGGGACTACAGGCATGTGCCATTGCACCCAGCTCTAGAATTCTTATAGCTTAGGAGTGTTGCTTAAAAATGCTTTGTTTTTTAGCCATCTGTTGGGTTTATTTTGCTGTCCTTTTTTGAAATTATGATGACTTTGTATATACAAAAGTAAAGTTTGATAGCTGTTTTGTGTCAGTGATTTGAATACATTATTTTGCTCTCTGATTTCCATTGTTGGTATTAAGAAATACGTTGTTGTTGTTGTTGTGTGTCATCAAGTCATGTCCCACTCATAGCCACCCTTATAGGGTTTTTGGTGGCTGATTGTTTCAGGATTGCCTTGGGAGTGGATGGCCACGTCCTTCTCCTAATTTTGCTGTGCTGGGAATTGAACTCAGGACTCAGAGACTGTAGCAAGGTGCTCTACCAACTAAGCTAAATTCCAGCCCATTAAGAAGTATAGTATCAGCTTAATTGTTCTTCTTTTCCAGGTGAACTATTGATTATTCTTACTCTTTCTTAACAATTTCAGTATAATGTTTCTAGTTAAGGATTTCTCTTTATTCTTCATGATATAGGTTGTGCTTCAGAAATGAATTCATGGTTTTCATCAGTTCTAGAAAGTTCTAAATCATTATCTCTTTTCTATATTGTGTTTGTTTCTTTTTTCTCTATTCTTTCTGATAAGACTGCAGTGAGCTTCAGGTCAGATCTTTGCATTTTGTCTTCCACATCTCCTAATCTCTCTTTGGTATTTCTATCTCCTGTCTATGTTGGATTCATTCAGTTATATTGTTTCTGATTTTCTCTTCACCTGTAGATAATATTCTCTTTAACACCATCTGTTTTACTTTTAAAAATTGTTGTTCTTTTCTGGAAGTTCCAGTTATGAGTTTGTAAATCCAATTATTTGGGATAGTCTCTTATTACCTATTCAGTTTTATCCCATTTTATTTACTTATAGATTGCATTCTATATTATATAGTTATTAAATATTTTATGCCTTTTTAAGATTTAAACTTGATAGTTGTTGTCAATTAGCTATCATATTTTTATGTCATTTTTATACATATTTGGTTTCTTTGATTTTGAGCCTATTTTTAGCTGATTCCAATCTGTGATGCATGTGGGAGTTAAATTATTACTTCATTCAGAGCTATCCTGTTTGCTTCACTCAACAACTGAGAACTTCTGTCTTAAACTTCTTTGCTTCTTTCCATTGCCCATAGTCTCCATGACTCAGGTTAAGCATCATTGGCTTGCTGCTATCTCAGAGTTTAGTCTTTCAATAATTGATAATTATCTTCATGATTTTGTGTATATATATTACTCACTACTATTTTTTTAACTCATGTTTGTTGACAGTGTTTTTCCTTTGGAATTTTCCTTACTTTATGCACACTGGAATGGATAAGAGTCATATTCCTTGCAGAATATTTCTGTTTTTGTCTTGAGGACTCTTCATAGTATTTATTTTCTCATACGAGCCCAGCCTTTTACTCTTTTTTCATAACCAGTATTTTTTATATTATTTTGAAGATATATTTTATAAGATACAAGATATATATTGTATATGTAATAGTTACAATTTAGAAATTTTTTCAGGTCTAGTTTTGTGGTCATTTCTTTTCACTGGCTTTTCTGCCTGATGTCTTATTTCTTGTCAAATAATTTTAGACTATAAGCATATCTCTTTGAACTTTATTTCTACAGCTATTTTGAAGTCTGTGATGGAAGTGTGTTCCTCTACAAAAGATTATATCAGGCACATTACTAATGTCGGACCACTTATAATAAAATTCTCAGCTTCAGAATTATCCATAGGGTGACCTCACCCTATAAAGCCAAGTAAAGACTGGTTTGAGGTCTTATTAACAAAGGAGATATTTATCACCCCATCCATTCAATGCCAAATTCAAGAAAAGCAGTTTTCCTTACAAGACTCTGTAGTGAAAGGGAGGGTAATTTTTAGTTTTCCTTTCCTAGGACACCTTTCACTAGCATGAGGGTACCTGGTCTACATGGGGTAGTCTTCTGTGAGACTTCATACGGTAAATTAGTCCCAAGCTTTGTCTTTCAGTTTCCATGTCTATGTAAAACAAAGCTCCCATACCAAGTTGTTTTTATTTATGAAGTAAGCTTTGTTAAGAGACTCATTAACTTACCACACATAGTGATATCTTTCCATTGTTCTAAGAAGATGGAAACTGAGTCCAAATTCCAAATAATTATTTATTTATTTAGCATTGCATTGTCTTTTGTCAGTTGAAGACTGATTAGATAGTGTTTTTTGTTTGTTCATTTGTTTTTAATTCCTTGACCAATCAAGTAAGTTAAATTAAATATATTGACTCAATTTTTTTTTTGTGGGGGGAATCCAATTTTCCAAATAAATGAATTGACTTCTGTTTCTGGAAGTTTGGCAGCTAGATACTGTGTCTGGTCCTGCGACTATAAACAACAAAATATGCTGGGTGAAATATATTTCAAAACTTTTAATGTATCAATGAGCTAGCAAATAAGGAATATTCAGATATAACCAAACCAAAGTGAAAACAACTAAACTAATCTAGTGAGAGAAACAGCTTTCACTTTCCCTCAATCTTTATGATCTTTTTTTCCTCCCATTTCTTTATTCTTTCAGTGTAAGCTCTAGTTTTGTGGCATAAACTCTATGTTAAAATGCCCTAAGTTGACCAGGCTATGGCTCTTCATATTTAAAGGAAATGTTTAGAATTAAATAACAAATTTCTTTCCCAAAACCTGGTTGGAAAAGCTATCATTTTTACAATGTTCTTCATGTTTGTAAATTTATAAAATCCTTTTAGACATTTTAATCAACTTCTTCATTTGGCCTGTATCTGTTTTTCCCTGATGTATTTAGAAGTCCATCAATGCTGGAGAAAATAAGGGGAATAGGAAATCTAATTATCTTGCTATACAAAGAATGAGGGAGAGTATGCTGGGGAAGTTGGTGACTATGATCAAAAGGAGGGAGGGTCATCTACTAAGGAGATGTAGAATTTTGATGGGGTGAGATTAGCACTGAGGAGACAGAGAATGTGCATACTACTGACGAACTGTATGGTGTTAGGAAAGAGGGCCCTGCAGCTGTAGCACTGTGGCATCCCATCCCATCCAGTCAGATCTGGGAAGCTAAGCTGGGTCCAGCCTGGTTAGTACTTGGATGGGAGACCATCTGGGAACACCAGATACTGCAGGCTTGGGAGAAAGACCTGGTAACCCACTCCCAAAAATCAATCAGCCATTGAAAACCCTATGAATAGCAAAGAAACACTGACAATAGTGTTTTACCTGTTGTACGTAGGGTCACTATGAGTTGGACACTGACTTGACGGCACCTAACAATCAACAACAGGAAAGAGGGAGGCAAGGAAATGGGTAAGGGGAGTGGCTTCTTAGAAGGCACAGAAAATAGAAAAGATTTCTTACTATTGTGAGGAAGGTACAATGTGGAAAAATTTGGGTACGCAACTGGCACACGGAAGATAGGATAATGGAGAGAAGACACAAATACCCTACAGTAGAGTCTCAGGGAGCATGGAGCCTAGTATTTTGTGCTGTGTCCACAACAGGAAGAACTGGGAGGCAGGATAGGATTATCCATTGGTTCCACAACGAATGCCATCATTCCAACTTGAATGAGGTGGCCCAAAGCAATTTCTCTAAGCATCATAGTTTTTGGATAATAAGACTAAGATGTAATAAGGACATTAGAAAGTGTAAGTACAGATGTCAAAACAGAAATAATAAAATGAGTTCAGCTATTAAACATATAGTTCAATTGTTTTCAGTTTTGTCAGCTTCATCTGTGTAACAAGGTTTTTTTTTTTTTTTGAGGTACTGGGGGTCGAACCCAGGGCCTCGCGCTTGCATGCTCTGCAAATGCTGGACCACTGAGCTGCACCTTCAGCCCATATTTTTACTTTATGAGATAGGGTCTCACTAAGTTACGCAGTCTGCCTCTGGTCTTGAACTTGAGATCCTCCCACCTTCCCGTCCCAAGCCGCTGGGATTACAGGCATGCGCCACCGCGCCTGGCTTTAGCAAGTATTTTTAATGTTGCCATTGCATCATCTGTGTAACAAGTATATGTAATGTTGCCTTTACTATCCTTAAATAAAATTTAGATAACTAAATAATATATCCTTCCTTTACAATTACTGGTGTAGTATATTCTCTTAGTCTAACAATGACCTATAAACAGCTTTTAAAATTAATGGCCTAGATAGACCTGCAAGATATTTGCTTTATGGTTGTTTGAAATCAGTAGCATGGAAGGAGGCAGGATGGAGTTTAGAATAGCATGAAATGTTTATACAAGTGTAAGAAATAAATCCTTTTTTTTTTAGCTGACCAAGTGATTTCTGTATACTAGGTACTTTATTAACTATATTTTTTTAGTATCTTTGCCTTGAAAATTATCATAACAGCCCCAGGGAGTAGGTAATATTATCATCTTCATTTCATAACTGAAGAAAACTAAGATTAGAGCCATGAACTAACTTTCTTTTTTCCAAGTAAAAGAGGAGGTGGGATTTGAATGCAAGTCTCTGCCTTTAGAGTTGACGCTGTGATGACTATCCTATATTTGAATCATAGTGGAGGCCCCAGGTACAGGGAGAAGATACTCTAAGAATCTCTTGAATGAATGTCTTAAGTCAGCATGTAGAGGTTTAGAGGAAAGACACAGTTGTTCATTCAGTAATTTCAAGATCATGTCTCTAAGTGAGCCTATGAAGACAAAGACAAGAGAGAAACAGGCTTGGAGGCATGTCAAACATCTTTGGCAAATATTCCATAATATTTCTGTCAAGTCCCAATCTTGGCACATCATAAAGCCATCTACTTTCAGTCCCACATGAATATGATCATAGATTCTGGTTTTCATGGCTTCTGCCCACAGGACTGCAATGTTTTTTTCAGATTCTAAAATAATCACAGCTAGCCCTTTGGGACAAGAAGTTGAAGAAAAAAATAGCATCTTACAATTTTGAGGAAAAGTCCTGTGGATAATTAACTCTCAGTGTTTTGTTGGTGCTTCTACACCTCCCTCCATCATCACCATTAATGGATGTGATCTACAGAAGAGCTGGCACAGGATGAAGAAGCTCATCCTCCCTAGAAATGATAAAATTAGCCACAGGGCTCAGATTGCTTAATCAACCATCTGGAGTTTGCACAAACTGACTTTCTCTTTTTTAAATGTTTCTTTACTTTGCCAGACTAATTAACTTGGTACTTTGAGTGAACTTAACCCAGAGATATCAGTGATACAGCTAAGATTGCAGAGCCTGTGTAGAGTCAGCTAGTACTATCTCATCTTAGGGAGACAGGTAGCAAAGGAGAGTTCTGAATGCCATCCCTAGAACTGGGAAACCAACAAACAAAACTAAACAAAGAACACCATCTCTTTCCTTTGCACTCCTTTCAAAGCTTAGTTTTTATTTGAAAAAAAGCAGATTTCTGAAAGCTATAGTCTGGACAAGCAATCCTTGTGCTTTCTTCACTTTCACCTTTGAAAAGTTTACTAACATGCTATTCTGAAGGACTAGTAGCCTGGGTCTCCTAGTCACGCTTCAACAACAGAGAAGGGCTACATTTGTGAAGGAGTAGACCCCTGGACAAGTAGTAGGGTGATTTAATTCTGTATGTTTTTCCATACACCAGGGAGCAGGACATTCCCTGCTGTGAATCTGGCAGACAGCCTTGATTTTTTTTTTTTTTAAATTTTTCTTTTAACTAAACCATCTGGCAGCCTCAGAGCTCAGTTCTTTGGTAATAATTGTGCTATTTACTCCATCTGCACTTATAAGATAACTAGTTGTCACTGCAAATTTAGCTAGCCCCATCTGTTTCCTTACCTTATAAATGAGTATAAGGGGTTCACACCCCTCCTGGAATGTGGACAACATGTAGCTTGGAGAACATGGAATGGGGAGATAGAGGGGCTTCTCTTCCTCCTGCATGGTTGAAAAGAGATGTGCTATCTTCCAGGAGCTAAGCATTTTTTTTTCTTGTTATCTATTTATTTATTTATTTAGTACTTGGGGGTTGAACCTAGGTCTTCACATATGCTTTGCAAGTGCTGTACCACTGAGCTGCACCCTCAGCCCATAGTTTTAATTTTGAGACCAAGTCTTGCTAAATTACACAGTCTGCCTATGGCTTCAAATTTGTGAAACTCCTGTCTCAGCCTTTGGAGTTGCTGGGATTACATGTGTGCGCCACTGTGGTTGGCTAAGTTTTTCTTTTTCTTCTTTCCTTTTCTTTTCTTTTATCTTTTTTTCCTTGCCTTGCTCTCCTTGCCTTGCCTCTCCTCTCCTTTCCTTTCCTGTCTTCCCCTCTCCTTTCTTTTTCCAGGTTGGCCTGGAGCTAGCTTTGTAGCCTTGGACTCCCCATGATCCTCCTGCCTCAGCTTCCTGAGTGCTAAGATTACAGACCATCATCATGCCTGGTGAACACAGTATTTTCTAGCCTGGGTTTGCAATGGAGCAATGAGTCTACAGAAGGAACTCTCTTCTGCTGGCATCCAGGTTGCTAGACTTCAGAAAAGATTACTCTGAGAGGTAGACTGTGAGTGGGCTCTGTGGAAGCAGAACATAAGTACACCATTAAGAGCCAAGGCAGAGGCCAGGCACAGTGGCGCAGTCCTGTAATCCCAGCGGCTCGGGAGGCAGAGACAGGAGGATCAAAAGTTCGAGACCAGAGGCAGTTTGCGTAATTTAGGGAGACCCTGTCTCAAAAAGTAAAAAAAAAATGGGCTGGGGGCACAGCTCAGTGGTCCAGCAGTTGCAGAGCATGCAAGCACGAGGCCCTGGGTTCAACCCCCAGTACCTCAAAAAAAAAAAAAAAAAAAAAAAAAAAAAAGAGCCAAGGCAGAAAAGAACAGAGGTGCAGTGACTATTCTGGTTTTTGTAAAGGCCATTAGAATTGAAAGGAGAGAGGGTAAAAGAGGACCTATGAGATATCATCAAGTTGTTCTGATTCCCTTGCTGCTGTCTTTCTGCATCTGTGGAACAAAAGCCCAAATTCGTTTCATAACATTCTATGATCTTTAAGAATTACTATAATTTTTTAAAGTGACTAACAGAGCAGTATACATATTTTGAGAATCAGGCTCAATATTTGATGCATCACATCATCTTCCTGCCACCAAAATTTTCAGGATGGAGACTTGCCAAGGAAGCTTCCCTTGTGTTCCTAGGAGGGTATGAGAGCTATTTACAATCACCCCTGTGTTAAACGACAATTGAAAACAAACAGACAAGACACTGAAGTCATGACTCTCCCTCTCTCATAAATATAAAATGAAGACATGTCAAAGATTTTATTAAGGTTATTAATTAGTGAGGAAATAAAATGTTACAACTGGTTCAAAGGAGACTACAAAGATACAAAGATGGACATATTAATATGCAACTAGGATACTTACTTGAGTTTGCTTAATAGATACAAAAGTGTTTTTTTCCACAGAAAAGGAAGAAAAATCAATATTCTTATGCCAGTAGAAATCAGTTTGCATATCTATGGATAGAAATCATCTATATTCTTATCAGTTATCTATAATTTTCAGAGTTGTAAGATAGCTCAAGACAAGGAAAGATGCAGTGATTTTATAATATCTGGTAATGAGAAGGGTTTTCCATTATAATTAATGTGTCTATTTCAAGGTTATTTACACCTGCTTTGAAATTAAGAATTGTGAAGTACTGGCTTGTGTCCGCAGAGTCAAAAACATAGTTTTGGGGCTGACTCTGTCACAGATTAACTTTTAAAATTTTTAAATTATATTTTAAAAATTTATATAACCTCTCTCTGAGTGTTTGATTCTTTATCCATAAGATGAGATTTGACTACAAGATCTACCTCACAAGGTTGCAACCAACATCATTTATAGCTATAGCTTTTATAGACTAGGGTAAAGGAAATGCTTTCCCATACAAATGTTAATCATTATCAGGAAGAGTAACATTTTACTGAGTTCTTTTTATATACTGGACATTATGTCAAGCCTGTGTCAAATACATAGATGACTTCATTCAGTTTCTAAACTTCTATGCAATTCTTACTATTATTTGTGAAAATTAAGCTTAATGAGGTGACTTATGCTAAATGTCACAGAGTGGCAAAGCAAAGGCCAGAAGTCTGAGTTGAAATCTGTGTTCTTCATTCAGTTGCCCACATCAGGATTGTTTATGTAAGAAAGGACTTTGGGGTTCTGTTAATTTTCTCCTGAAATGCAAATAGCTCCTTAGAGTTTTGAAATACTTGCCCATTATGGGGCTTTGGGGAGAGTGACCTTGTTGAAGGAGTGAGTGGAGGAGCATGCTTTGGAGATTGCCTTTAAATTGTGTTAACTCAAGAAGGTCTTCATATGTGGGTGTCCACAACTTATTCCTAGGATGCCTCCTTTTCTTCTCATTTTGGACAATGGGCTCCAAACAGAAAAGGGAGGAGGCTGACAGATTTTGCTTGAAGTGAGTCATACGTGAAATATCTGGAATGAATATTCTCTCTTTTCATCACTTTTGATCCTAGAGTTTCCTGAGAGTTGAAGCTGTTTCTTTCCTCACATAAGAAACTCAAACACAGTATGCCATCACGACAGAGCTGTTTTAGAAAACTGATGATGTCATTGGTATTCATACTAAAGGCATTGACTGGATTGTCTTAATATTAGCAATCTGGTTTTATGTACTTTGATAAACGTGGCTTTCTTTAAAAACTTTTTTTGTATTCACAGATGGAATCATAAAAATGCTAGGAAAAAATTTATACCAACTGTTAAAATTTATTTCTGAAAAGAAAAAAGGCACAAAAGATTGCAATGAATTTAATGTTCATTAGCATGTTAACTTTTTGATGAGCTGAGCATTACAAATACTTTTACATGTAGAAACTAAGTTTCCTTGAACAAGGTAAAAATGATTAGACTTGGCTAAAGAAAAGGTGCACTCTTTTATAACATTTCTTGCTAGGGTTTGTTTTTGTGTTCCTCTGTTGCTGTTGTTAGGTGCCCTCGAGTCGGTATCTGACTCATAGCGACCCCCATAGGGTTTTCAATGGCTGACTGTTTTTTTTTTTTTTTTTTTTTTTTTTCCGGGATTGCCTTGGGAGTGGATTGCCAGGTCCTTCTCCCATTTTTGAGGTGCCGGGAATTGAACTCGGGACCTCAGAGACTGCAGCACAGTGCTCTACCAACTGAGCTAAATCCCAGCCCCTGTGTTCCTCTAGGCACTAGTTAATTTTATGGAGCTCCTTTTTCATCTGACAGTTGATACTCAATGATGGACTTTAGGAATTGGAGGGCCAAACTACTCTCACATTCTATTACTTACTTTACAATCAACTGAAGCCTAGGTTACTTTATGAGCAACATTATTGAAGGGATGTTGTTGTTAGGTGGTTTTAAGTAAGATCTGACTCATAGTGACCCTGCGTGCAAGAGAATAAAATGCTGCCCAACACTGTGCCATGCACATGATCTTTTTATGATTGAGACCTTTGTTGCAACCACTATGTCCCTTCTCATTTTGAGTCATGCCACATCAGCAAAAGGAGGTTCCAGGTGTTTTGCTCTATTCTAATCATTAAGGTCAACTCTACTTTGAGAAAGCATCTCTTCCCCAGTAGTTTCTTAAATGCCTTCCAGCCTGGGGGCTCATTTTCAGGCACTCTATGTGACAATGTTTCTCTGCTTTTTATAGGGTTTTTAATGGCTAATTGTTTCAGGAGTAGGCTGCTGGGTCCTTCCTAGTCTGTCTTAGTCTGGAAGTTCAGCTGAAACCTGTCCACCATGAGTGGCCTTGATGATATCTGAAATAGTAGTGACATAGCTTTCAGCATCACATCAACACACAAGCCCCCACAGCATGACAAGCTGACAGCCATGTGGAGGATTAAAGGGGTAAATATGACTTAATTTCTTAAGATCTGTACGTCTTCCATTATCATCATGAAATCTATCAAAAATGATTTATGTATTTTTGAAGGTAGGCATTTTTCTACCACTCTGAAAAGAAAAACCAAGTATATTTGCTAGTTCTAATTTATCTGATCTCAGTTGTCTGGTTTCTTTTAAATATGGATGCCCATTTTAAGCATGTTAATTGTATAATTAGCAGTCACTTCCTTTTTCTGTGAGTTTAGTTCTGGAAATATATAAAATAGCACCACAGTTGAGTTCATTAGAAACTTTTCAAGCACCCTAGAGATTTTCAAAGCATCATGCATCTTCTACTAAGTCTTTCCAGCCTAAAGAAATGCATGCTTCTGCATTCTAGTGTGTGGTTAGCCCACTAATGCTAGGAGAGCAGGTTGACAGTTTAGAAATGTATGGCTAAGGGGAAGTCGTTGCCTTTGAAATTGAATTAAAAAAACTTCTCTTTAAATTAACACTTTCTGCAGTACTTGCATGGATAGATATGAGGGAAAAATCTATTGAAAACTTTCAAATCTTGGGCCAAGTGGAAAAGATCCCAAATCTTCTCCACACAGTAGCTATGATGTTATTGAAACTGAGTGAGAAATTCCAGGAAAGAGAAGCATTTGATTACTTCCAATCTATTGCTACATATTAAAAGTTTTTTCAAAGTGCCAAAAGTGAACTACAATCATTTTACATAAATAATGGCCCCTGAATTTTAACATGAGTGTATGTGCACATGTGTAAAACCCAGAGGCACATCAGCAGGTGAGAAACCATTCATCATATCAGAATTCTCTCTGAACCTTCACAAGGCCTTCTGGGTACGTATCTATAAATTTCTCGTCTTCACCATGTAATCTCTTTCAGCCCTGATTTGTCTCTTATTCATTGACCATTCTCTTTTTACTTGCCCTCTGTACTTCTCAGAGATTGCTCATGTCTCCTTAATATAGTTTTTTTCCTCAATGTTTCCTTTACTAATAATGCTATCTTTCAGGTGATTTCAGCAGTCAGACTACAAATCTTAGCATCATTTTTGTTGTTGTTGTTGTTGGCAATAATAGAATTTGAATCTAGGGCCTGGCCTATGCTAGGCAAGGGCTTAACCATTGAGATACATCCCTGACCCTTTTTTTAGTTTTCATTTTCAGACAGGGTCTTGCTAAGTTGCCCAGGCTGGCCTTGAATTTGCTTTATAGCCCAAGCAGTCCTCAAATTTATGACCCTCCTGACTAGACCTCTCCAGTAGCTGGGATTACAGGCTGCACTAGCAGACTGGATTGTATCACTTCTTGTTGTTGTTCAGGGAGCTAAGGACACTGGATTCAAAGTCAAGGGAGCAGAATAAAATCTATCCTCTACTGCTTACTACTTGTAAGCCCTTAGACAAGTTATTAGACAGCTGTGAGTCTATACTTTTCCTCATATATAAAACAGAGCCAAGAAGTTTTACTTCACAAGATTGACTGATGATGGCCATCCTCCATTGTGTCCCTAGTTTATTCAGACAAATATTAAAGTACTTTACATACATTTTTCCAACCCTGAAACGGATTTCCAAAGTAGGCTACTTTATCATCACTTATGTAGGAGAAAACTGACCCATAGAAGCTCCACTATCTACTGAGTGTCACAACAGGATTCTAACTCTGATATCTGCTGCCATAAATGAATTAGTATCCCAGAATATGCTAGTGTTACCTGTTTGGTTTCAAGTATTACCTGTGACCTCTCTCGAGTCAATGATAATGTGAACTGTATATGAACTTCCTTCACTTGTTGGACACTGTCCTTTGGATTTCCTGCTTGTCTTTATAGCTCTACCCTTTAAAACCAACTTATTCTATCAATTGGTTGAGGCTTATGTTTTTCTGCTTTCTAGTGTAGTAATTAAAAGCATATATTTTGGAACTAGATTGTCCAAGTTCAAATCTCATTTTCCCAGATTACAGCTGTGTGACCTTAAGCACTTTACTTCACCTCTGGAAGTCTGTTTCTTCCCCTGTGGACTAGAGATGGGAGGACCCAAGTCAGGGTTGTCAGGAAGATTAAATGGTATTTTATGCAAATCACTTGGAAGGCTGCCTAGTATGTGGTAAGAGCTATCTCAGTGTGGGTCATAGTGGTTTGCTGAGATCTCAAGATGGTCTGCACTTTCTGAGCTCACTTGAGATATGGCACATAATCCTAGTTTTCTCTCCTTACATTCAGTTGTTATCTTTGAAAGTTTTTTCTTTTTGAGGTACCAGGTATCATGATACCTTCCTTTGTTTGATGTGCACAAAACTTAGTTCAGCATTTATCATACTGTGTTCTACAAAGGTGTTGCTGGAGTGTATGAGAAAAAAATAGATTCTTTTGGTGTCACTTTTGTGTCATTTGTCATGCACATTTGGGAACTGCTATAAATTGTAATCTCTGCTTGTGGGGTTATAATGATTTTTAGTAAAATTAATTCTACTAGAATTCCTATAGAAAAGGAGTCTGCTCTACTTTGCTTAAAATTGTACTTTCCAAATTATTTTTCTACTTTCCCTTCCCATTTCTTAGGGAAATACTCACATAGTGCTGACAATTCTAGTCTAGTGGGACCTGACTTCTACTATTAAGAGACCACCTGAAGAAAGTGCTCAGGAAAACTTGTTTTTAATTATAGGCCCTATAAAAATTCTATCCTTGTAGCAAACTAAATTATTGGAAGACTATTTGCTTAGCTTATCTTGATTCAGACAGTTGCACAACTAACAACACCAAGCTGCATTTTAATATATTTTGAGTTCAATTTTACCCAAGATAGAGATAAGAAACAATAATTTACAATTTATTTGAGCTATTGTAGTCCATCATGTTGAGAATGTTGTCTTTTATATGGATTAGGGTCTTCTGTATATAAATCATCTACAGTGAATTTCATTTTAGAATTCTCTACTGGAAATAACTTTGTTTACCTGAAGAGAAACAATATTTTCCCTTTTTTTTCTAGTGAGAATTTTTTATAGCAGATTCCAAGAAGCTCAAAGAAATATTTGAATTCTCAGCAGGACAACTTTGTTGTTTTATATGTTGCACATTTTTATATTCTCCTTTCCTTGGTCCTAGTTTTCATTTTTATTTAAACATTTGATTAGAGTGTGTTTTATTATAAGCCCCCTTAAGACCTTTGTGGGAAGATTTAAACATATAGCAAATATTTGTTGTTGTTCTTAGGGGCCATAAAGCCATGTCACAATAAATATAAATATATTAAATATCAATCACTTTAAAAGGGAAACACATGCCATAAAAGCAATCAATTGTAATTGAAGTTTCTATGTGAGGTAAAGTACAAACTGCTAAGGCATTCAGAAGAATTCAATGGTGGAAGTGATGGAAGGATGGTTTCTTCAGAGAAGATCCAACAGATGAGTTGATCCTGAAGTATAAGGCAAAGGAGAAAGGCTTCTTAGAAGAAAAAGAATCTCTAAAGGCAAAGAAGCCCAAAAGTGTGAGCAGTGCTTTGGGTGGTAGTGTGGCAGATCTCTTAGGGTTGTTGAGGGCAGTGAAGCAGGAATTGAATAGTGTTGAGGGCCTTATGTTGTCCAGTTCTTTTCCTACTCTCTGTTGTTGTTGTTATTAGGTGCTTTTGAGTCAGTATCTGACTCATAGCGACCTTCATAGGGTTTTCAATGACTGACTGTTTCGGGATTGCCTTGGGAATGGATTGCCAGGCCCTTCTCCCATTTTTGTGGTACTGGGAATTGAACTCAGGACCTCAGAGACTGCAGCGCAGTGCTCTACCAACTGAGCTAAATCCCAGCCCTTCCTACTCTCTAGTGACTAGAATAATGTCCTCAGAATCATGGCGACTCCTAAGTCTTTGAAGAGCCCCTCCCCTCATTTGTGATAGTGCATCTGTGTCTGTCTGGCAACTTCTTGGTAAACTGTGATGACAGTGTTTTATAATCCACAAGAGCCAGCACAGGAATTATATAATGTGTTGGGTGAGGCTGCACATACTATAAAACAGTGAGAGTCCTAAATGATTTGGGGCTGTATGAAATGCTCAGGGCAGAGATTAAATCACAATGGCTTTGTTTGTTTGTTTGATTGTTTTCATCTGGTGCTGTTTTATCATACTCTATACACTATTTTACCACAGCTCTTCAAAGAAGTTTTGTTTATTAAGAGAAGTTAATTAGCTTTGCCATTCTATATATGTTTTATCTACTTAATAACAGGAAGATATAGTCTTCTTTCTTTTTAAGCTAAATGTTTTTTTGGCAATCTGCTGCTTCAATGTGTTTCATTATATCACTGTCACCACGGTGATTCACAGAGAACTCTAACTTTTCTGCTGAACATTGAAGTGAAATGACATCTTTGTAACTTTGCCAAGAGATGACAGCTTCAGGATAGAGCTGATTCTCTCCAGTTCTCTCTCCCTGCAGCTCTCTCTCTCTCTCTCTCTCTCTCTCTCTCTCTCCATATATATATATATATATATATATATATATATATATATACTGTGTTTCTTTCTCTCTTATTAAAACAATATGTATTTGGTGTCCCCCACCCTGTCCACTCAGCCTGCCAATACCCATTCTCAGTTTTAGTACAAAGACAATTTATGAATGATTATATCTGATAACATCTCTCATTACTTTATTAATTTTCAAAATCATAGGATGTATGTGTTTGTATCTATTTGTGCCAAAAATATGATGGGTCTTCTGTGTAAGATCTTTGTTTATACAGAATCAATTCAGTAGGAAAAAAACAACAAATCCTCCCTGTTATGTTGTATCATAAGTTTTAAGATTTTGGGGGAACAAAACAACAACAAAGAAGTTTTAAGAGTTCTTTGCTGCTTTCTCTGAAATTTTTATTTTTTTAAATCCACATTTGATGCTGTACAGAAATACATTGCAAGACTCTCCTGATTCAGATATCTAGAGAAGAGTTTTAGTTTTATCTTTTCAAAATTCCTAGTCACCTAGGGCAAATTCTCAGTGTCCTGAAGATATCCTTTACCATCTGACCTAAGACCCTGCTATGGTTTGAACGTGGCCTCCAAATTTCATGTGTTGGAAACTTAATCCTCAATACAATAGTGTTCAAGTGTTTAGCTCACGAAGGCGCCACCTTCATGAGTAGATTAAAAAGGGCTCAAGGCTACAAGTTTGAGCTCTTTCTCTCTTGTCACATGATGCCTTCTGTCATGTTATTATGCAACAAGAAGACCCCATAAATTCAGCCCCTTGATTTTGGACTTCTCACTTTGAGAACTGCAATAAAGCTCTGTTCTTTGTAAATTACCCAGAATATGGTATTCCATGAAAGCAGCAGAAAACAGATCAAGATTGACCTTGACTACTACTGATAGCTCCTGATGATTGAGAAATTCCTCTTGTACAGCCCAACTTTAATGGTTGGGAAAATAATAACAATAATAACAATAATACCAAAAGATGGCAATAATGCAAATGGGCTAGATTACTCAAGTAATACTGATGAGAATGTAAAAAGATCACTATAGAAAAAAATTTGGACTTAAATCAAAATGGAGATGCACATATATAGGTAAATATTCCCACAAAAGGACATACAAGTAGAAAGGAAGACATTGATGGGGGGTGGGAGATGGGGGAGGAGGCACATCAGAGGGTAAGGGGGAATTTATGTGAGCAATGTACAATAAAATGCACATATAGAAATGTCACAATTAAATACATATCAGAATGAAACCCATTTAAAATTTCCAACTAAAAATAGATATTCCTCTCATTAACAATAATGGAAGGAACTCCTCATCTATTTGTAAATCTTTGAGAAAATATTATTTGGTTACATTCTTCAGAAAAAATAACATTGTAGGGCTAGTATTTTGTCTAGTTATTTTTATCTTACAGAGTTTTATTTGAGGGTGATAATCCCCCTAGTTCTACCTTACTTCCTAATACAAGTTCACACTTTATATGTGTGCATGCTTATATAGAAGTGTTTGACCAAAGGCAAGCAAACCAGATTCAAAGTTCTCAGAATATTATAGGAAAATTCTAAATACATAAATCATATGTTTCACAATCAACCCCATAGATGAAATTTATTGTATTCTCAGAGCAGAGTTTTTGTGAATAGATGATAGTTAATGTTTGATAATTCACCAAAGTATCACCTGGTGTCATATTATTTTTATTCCCATTCTACAGTTTTATACTTGCATTTTAGAACACATATGTATCTCAAAATCAATAAAATTTATATTCTAGACAGAAGTTGTTGTTGTTAAGTGCTGTCAAGTTGGTGTCTGACTCAGTGACTCTATGTATAACAGAAGAAACACTATTGTGCTTCTCTGCTATTCATAGGGTTTTCAATGGCTGATTGTTTTTTGGGAGTGGGTTGCCGGGTCTTTCTCCCAAGCCTAAACTGCCTGGTGTTCCCAGGCAGTCTCTCATCCAAATACTAACCAGACCCCACCCTGCTTAGCTTCTGAGATCTGATGGGATCAGATGCAACAGTGGTACAGCTGCAGGCAGACAGAAGTAGCAGTCAAGAAATCAAAAGACGCACTGCATTGGGAAAAGTTGTTCCAAAAGACTTTATAGTGTTGAAAACTAAAGATGTCACATTGAAGACAAAAGTGTGCCTGACTCATGCCATCATATTTTCAGTTGTATCATATGTCTGTGAAAGCTGGATGTTGAATAAGGGAGACAGGAGAAGAATTGTTGGTTTTGAATTATGGTGTTGGAGTTGAATATCGAATATACCATGGACTGCCAAAAGAAACAACAGATCCATCCTAGAAGAAGTGCAACCAGAGTGCTCCTTGGAAGCAAGGATGGCTAGACTATGTCTTACAAATTTTGGACATGTTGTCAGGAGGGACCAGTCACTGAGACTTAATTCTCAGTCTATTGCAGTCTTTATGAGTTAGATGGATTTCTTGAATACTGCATATTGAGGGTTTATGTTTTTTCATCCAATTAGTCAGTCTCTGTCTCTTAATTGATCAGTTAAGACCATTTACATTAATAGTGATTATTGAGTAGTATCTATTTTTATGCATCCAATCATTACATGTTACTGGTTTATGAATCATGGTTGCTTTATTCCTTTCTTGGTTTCCACTCATTTCATCTATTCAAGTCATTGATTATCTATATAGGGTTGTCTTATCTCACCTGGATGTGGTAATTGATTTGCAATCCTCTGTAGAGCTGGGTTGGTGGTTGCAAGTCATTTGAATGTGTTAATATCATGGATGCCTTATATTCCTCATCTATTTTCAAAGATAATTTTGCTGGATATTGTATTCTTGGTTGGAAATTGTTCTTTTTTAGGACATGAATTACCTGTGTCTAAGCCTTTCTAGCTTTCAATGTTGATATGGAGAAGTCTGCAGTAATTTTAATGGGTTTTCCTTTAAAATCATCTGGGATTTCTCCCTTGTTGCTTTCAGAATAGTTTCTCTGGTTTCTAATGAAAGCATTTGAGCTATGATATGTCTTGGGGATGACCTATTTTGGTCTGCTCTGGGTGGTCCTGAATGTTTCAGTTGTGTATGTATCCAGATCCTGGATTATCTCTGGAAAGTTTTCCTTGAGGATGTCATATACTAGATTTCCTAGTCCTCTGGTGGGGGTCTTTATTCTCCTTCAGGGACACCTTGAATTTGTAAGTTTTGTTTTTTCATTCTGTCTGAGGCTTCTTGGAAATCTTTTTTTTAAATTCCTTCATCATTATTTCCATTTCTGACTGTACACATTTAATTTTTTGGATTGTGTCCTCAGAGTCTTAAATTCATAGCTCAGCTTCATCCAGTCTTGATGAAAGGATTCTTTTGCAGAGTTTAATTCATTTAGCTTGGTTTGCATGTGAAGGATTGCCACTTGATTTTTCTTAATCATTTCTAGCTGGGAGGAAAGAACAGACTCCAGATGAAATACCTTCTTTTCAAGGATTTTAAGCATGCTGCTGGTATTAACTTTGAGTTCTCTGAGCATATTAATAACCAAAACTGTGAATTTGAATTCAGAGATCTCTAGGATTCATTGGAGGTATATATTGGGAGGCTTTGTTCAGTGGAGTCTTCACATCCAGCCTTCCCCTTTGCATTTTTTGCGGGTTTATGACTTTGCTTCCCCATTATATCATCTACGAATTAGGTTTCATCTCCCCAAAGTGTGCAGAATTTCTTCCTCTGTTATTCCTTTGAGTTTGTGTGGTGATGAGTCTCTGGCACTTTATTTTCACTCCTCAGCCCTGTATTTTACAGCTTCAGAATCCTAGGCAAGGATCTGGTGCAGACACTGAATTCAGATCTGTCCAGTTCAGATTCCCTCTGATCCCTGAGATCCCAGCCACTGTATTGTCTACTGAGTACAGTGTGATTCCTTGGTTGTCTAGTCTTTGGGTTTCTTTGGTTCACCAGCCCTACTCAACTCAAAATGGGCCTAGTTTTTAATCAGGTCTCCTAGGTTCAGTGGACCATCAGCTCTTGACACTCTTACCTGTGTCCTGGACTCTCTACTCCTCAGTTTCCCATTCTCTAATTCACTATTCCAATGGGGCTGGGGGGTAGGGAGGCAGCAGATTCTGGTTCTCTACTGGGGGATGAGGAAGGGGAGGATATGGGGAAAGAAGATGAAGAAAGAGGAGAGAGAAAACAGAAACTAATAGAAATTTAAATTTAAATTTAAAAATAAAATAATTAACTAAAACAAAAACAAATTATAGAAGAAAAAAAAAAGAAAAGAAAACATGCATGCACACCCCCCCCACATACAAAAATACATACACAAGAAAAATACCTGTATACCCTCACAAGAGGTATCTGAGCAATGAAGTGAATAAGGGAGTAGTATACACTGGAGAGCTCAAGGTACTGTGGTTTTCCCACTATCTGCAGCATTCTCAAGTCTTCTGAGAAGACCCTGTCCTTCTTCCTTCAGACAGCTGACCTTGCTGCAGGAAAAGGGCTATTCCCTGCCAGTTCTCTTGTTGGAAGCAGGCTGACTTAGGGCGTGGGGCTTCTGCACAGCTTCCCTCTGCTGGGTGGATATGGCGGGTACCCACACGGTCTCTCGGGCTGAAGCGGGCCACTGGATGCTTTCAGAGATTGCCCCATGAAGTATTCTACCCCTGTTGTATTGTCAGAGAGGCAGTGCAACCTGTGGTGACCTTCTGGGAATCTTGCCTGTCCCAAGGATTTCGGGTGCTGAGATCCCAACTCAGAGATTGCCATCCCAATACCTATGGCAGAAGCATATGGGTGAGGAGGTTAGGTCTTATTGCTGGACTCTCTATCCACTCAAATGCTCCATATCTTGTTGTGGTCTTGTCACTCCCCACCCTGTAGTGGGCAGGATGATATCTGACCACCCCTGGTGAATCTACAGTCTATCTGTCCATGTGGCAGTCACGCTCAAAACTTCCCTGGGACAAAGTACACCCCTGCGCTCCTTGTACGACAACAGTTGCACTCTGTCCGTGGGACTCAGTCAGTTCTGCAGATGCCAGCCAATTCCAAGGTGCAGTGAGAGGATATTGAATCATCACTGGTGAATTTGGGATCCGAGTGCCCATGTGTCTGTGTGAAAATCATGCCATGCAACTGCCCCGCCACAACAGGAGGGAGGGAGTTGTACTGTGGCTAGACTCTGGGTGCAATCCCCGGGTGCTTGTTCCCCAGCCCCTACTTTGTTCACTCCCCACACCCAAATCAGGAGGGATGGGACAATAATGTTTCTCCTGTGGTGGATCTGAGGCCTGCATTCCTGCCTGAGGCTTTTAGACCAGTGTAGACTCGACACCTGCACAGGTGGCACCATGTAGAAATGGCCACTGAGCCTGATGTTTCAGGCTAATTCGCCAGTTCTTCTCTGTGGAGAGTTCTGTCCATGTCCTGTCAGCAGGGTGTTGGCATGATGCCAAGGTTGTACTCTGTGTAGGATGTGAGCACCTAGGGATGTGTGTGTGTATTCTTCTTTGAGTTTCGGTGTTCTGCGATCTGGGAAATGGTGACTCAGCTGCTGCTTTTTTGTGTAGACCTTCTGGTCTTTGATGTGCGATCCTGTTGCTCCCCTGGTTCTTCCTGCTGTCTCTAATCTAATTTGTTGCTCTGTCTATCTAGTCAATGTGTGTTCTAAACTATTAATTAAGATTTCCTTTTACTCCAGGTCAGAAGGTATGTGCTATTTGTCCGCCATCTTTTTCTGCCTCCAGTATTTTTTTTTAAGTGCTGTGCCTCACACCCAGGGCAAGCAGTGTGCCACTGAGCTACACTCTAAGCCTTTCGCTTATATTTATTATTTTATTGATGCTTCTACCTAGTTGTTGTTGTTGTTATGTGCCGTCGAGTCGGTGTCCGACTCATAGCGACCCTCATAGGGTTTTCAATGGCTGACTGTTTTGGGATTGCCTTGGGAGTGGATTGCGGTGCTGGGAATTGAACTCAGGGCCTCAGAGACTGCAGCGCAGCGCTCTACCCACTGAGCTAAATCCCAGCCCTCTACCTAGTGCATTAAGGAAATACAAGAAAAAAAATGGCAACCAGATTGCAAAGGAAGCAAAACAGTCTTTATATGCATATCTTATGAAAGCCTTTCTTCAAAATCTATAAGAATCTACAGAAATGCTACTAGAAGTAGTAATTATGTTGAATAATTTATAACACCAATATACAAAGATAAATTTATAATTATAATTATGATTATTATTATTTTGCATTACTGAGGAGTTGAACCTGGGGCCTCACACATGCTTTTTGCAAGCACTCAACCACTGAGTCATAACTCTAGCTGATTTTTTATTTTTCATTTTGAGATAATATCTTGCTAAGTTATGCAGGCTGCCTCTGGCCTCAAATTTGGGATGCTCTTATCTCTGCTTCCTGAGGTGCTGGGATTAAAGGCATATGCCATGGTGCCTGGCTATCAATTGTATTTTCATATAGTAAAAAATATTGGAAATTAAAGTGAAAATATCATTTGCTATGGTATTAAAGCCTGCAGCTCTAGCCCTGTGGCATCTAATCCCATCAGATCTCAGAAGCTAAGTAGGGTTGGGCCTGGTTAGTATTTGGATGGGAGACTGTCTGGAAATACCACATGCTGTAGGCTTGGGAGAAGGACCTGGAAACCCACTCCCAAAAATCGATCTGCCATTGAAAACCCTATGAATAGCAGAGAAGCACTGAAAATAGTGTTTTTCCTGTTGCACTTAGGGTTGCTATGAGTCAGATACTGACTTGATGGCACCTAACGACAACAACAACAATGGCATTAAATAATATAATATAGTTTGGAGTACGTTTAATGATTTTGTATATATATGTATATGTATATGTATATATACATGTATACATGTGTATGTATATATGTATAATATGTGTATATGTGTGCATATATATATATATATATATATATATATATATATGGTTTCTCCATTACAAACCATGAAGTATTACTAGAAGAAATTGAAGATGTGCTAAATAAATCGAGAGATATATCACGCTCATGTATCAGAATACATGATATGGTTAAGATGTCAGTTTTATTTTAAGTAATGTATAAATTCAATGTGGGCTGGGATTTAGCTCAGTTGGTAGAGCACTGAGCTGCAGTCTCTGAGGTCCCGAGTTCGATTGCCAGCACCACAAAAATGGGAGAAGGACCTGGCAATCCACTCCCAAGGCAATCCTGAAACAGTCTGCCATTGAAAGCCCTATGAGGGTCGCTATGAGTCAGATACTGACTCAAAAGCACCTAACAACAACAACAACAATAAATTCAATGTAATACCAATCAAAATCTCAGCAGGCTTTCCTTGTGAACCTTCACAAGCTGAGTCTAGAATTCATATGGAAATGCAAAGGAATTATAATTGCAAAAACAGCATTGAAAATGAAAATCAAAGTTAGAGGACACTTACTAACTGACTTCAAAATTTATAAAGCCAAAGCAAAGGAGGCAGAGTGATATTGGGAAAGGTAGACATATAGGTCAGTGAAATGAACTAGACAATCTGAAAATAGACAATAAATATAAATCCACTTGGCTTTTGACAAAAGTAATAAAGTAATTACTAGGTTGTTGTGAAGACGCAGTGAATGATACCAGAGCAATTGGAACTTCATGTGCAAATAAATAAACTCCCCCTTTGTTCACACTATATAAAAATAATCTGAAATGGATTAAAGACATAAATGTCAGAGTAGATACTTAAAAATTACAGAGGAAACTATGGGAGAGAAAATATATATCTTTGGGTTAGATTATGTCTTAAGTAGGATACTAAAAATACAAAGGATAAAAGAAAATAATCCAGGGCTGGGAACATAGTTTAGTGGTAGACTGTTTGGCTAATATGGGCAAGGTCCTGGGTTTGATCCCTGGCACTGAAAAAAGAATCATATCTTGAACTTACTTAAAATTAAAACTTTGTTTTCCAAAACACTGTTAAGAATCTGAAAATGTAGCCAGACATAATGACCTGTGCCTATAATCACAGTATTCAGGAGGCCTAGACAGGAGAACCACAAGTTTGAGAACTTGTCTTAAATGAACAAACAAATGAATAAAGAATATGAGAATATGACAAAGTGAACTCATACTAACAGAAAATAGGACAAGGTTTATCTGATAAAGAATTTGCAATCAATGTATAAACAATTCTTAAGATTCTAAACATAATAGAACCTGACTAGACATTTCACAAATCCAGTACAGGAAGCACAAATAGAACATAAGGAAAATTCTCACCATCATTTGTTACTAGGGAAATGCTAATTAAAATGACAAGGAATGGTATCACCATCACAACATTTGTTGTTTTTAGGTGCCATCAAGTCTGGTCGACTTATAACTACCTTCACAGGGTTTTCAATGGCTGATTGTTTTGGGATTGCTTCGGGAGTGGATTGCCACATCCTTCTCCCATTTTTGCAGTGTTGGGGATTGAAACCTTGTCCTCAGAGAGTTCAAGGCAGCACTCTACCTACTGAGCCAAACCCCAACCCCCTTACAACATAGAATGGCTAAAATTAAAAAGATTAACATTGTTAAGTATTGGCAAAGACACGGAGCAAGGGAAACTCTCAAACACTTATGTTGGCATACAAAATAGTCCAAACATTTTAGAAAATACATTGGTAATTCTTCATAATGTTTAACATACTTATGCTAGAGTCCATTGATTTTACCCCAGAGGATTCAACTGAGAAAAATTTAGACATTTGCCTACACATATTCATAGAAGCTCTATTTGTAATAGCTGTAAACTGGAAAACACCCAGACACCAATCAGGTAGTGAATGCATGACAGACAAACTGGGATCATTCATACTTATGCTAGAGTCCATTGATTTTACCCCAGAGGATTCAACTGAGAAAAATTTAGACATTTCCTACACATATTCATAGAAGCTCTATTTGTAATAGCTATAAACTGGAAAACACCCAGATACCAATCAGGTAGTGAATGCATGACAGACAAACTGGGATCATTCATAAGGAATGACTGTATTTATTCTTTCCAAGAAATTTGGCAATAGAAAGTCCCAGGATTCTTCTAGCAACTCAATTATACCAGGGTTAATAGTTGGCTTCTGTGTGATTCTCTTGGAATTTTCTTAGAATTCTAAAAAGGGTTGCATAGCTCAAAGCATCACATGACAAGGTCTACAAGGCACAGGGCGATGGTGGGGTGGATGGAACAAAAACATTCATTGTTATGAATCTTTATTTTATCTTGAAGCAATGTTATTTGTAGAAGCTTCCTGGAAATTTTCTGTAAAACAAATCACGGGTGAAGAAACACAGGATTTCTTGATGGGCTTATATTAATCATGATGCATCACCTCATAGCTTTTATTCTGACTAATCTGAATTCCTATTACCAAATACTTCATAAATAGTTCAAAAGGAAAATGATGGGTAATTCATGTTATGTTTTCCTTTTATAAATAATGAAAAGTGTGCCACTCTCCCTGGAGGACAAGATGGATCCAGCTTTCATAAACCATGAAGTTTCTTTAAGTAAAGGAATACAAATTTTCATACACCTTATTAGGGCACTCACTAAGGCCTCAGAAACAGACATGCAAGAAAGAGGACCTGAATCTTAATTTTCATTAGCTTCAGTGTGAATTCACTTGCTCTCAAGACCTTGCTGCTCATCCTCTGAACCTAATCAAAGCTTTGCTGGTTAGGGTCAGATGGCTGTTCTGTAGTTGAACAATAGTTTGTGTCATGAGTCATTTCAGCAAAGAAGTTCAGCATCCGGGAAAATTCTGTAATGGAACTGGTAGAATTGATGGGACATATGAGTTGATAGGTGAGGTAGTTCCTGTTTAAATTTACTTTCACCAGTTCAAATAGAAGTGGTGCTAAATGGTAGATTCTCTGTAGGCCTGATCAAAGCAATAGTTTTAGTTATTATTGCTTGGCCCAAATTACTTTCTATGTGATAGGAGTAATGATGAATAGATAAAATTCCATGGTACTTGCTAAATTTGAAACAAATCTACTCATAGTTCCCTTGACAGGTAGTATTTTCTTCTAAAGATGTCATAGACATCTAGGAAGGAGTTTCCTTTCTGTATTTTCCCTGTTTTCGGTTCATTACATAAAGCTTTTCTCTTTTTCTTTTTTATCTTCCTTAGCCCTTTTCCTGAAGTTGATTTTTTTTTTCTAAAATGACCATTTAATTCCAGAGCTACCTACAGTTGGGTGAGTGGTGAGAAGCAGTATATTTTTCTCTTTAGAGCTATTTATAGTGATTGTTAAAATTTATCCTTAGTGATTAAATCACTAAGCAAGAATGCAATTTGTGGAATAATGTTTTCTAAAGCTGTTCAATTTTTTAAGCATAACACAGCAACTACCAACTCATAGGCTTTATATTGACTAATCTGAATTCCTAATAGCAAATACTTCATAAGTAATCCAAAAGGAAAACAAAGGATAATTCGTGTTATGTTTTTTGTTCCACAAATAGTACTTTCAAACGATTCAGTTGTGTCTTTATAGCAGCGTGTGAAATGGAGACTTAACATACTTTTGGTTAAATCCAGTCAGTGTAATAAGAAGAGATAGGGAAATATTATGCAATAATTAGGATAGGATGCCTCCATTTATTGAGTACCCGCTGGATATCAGGCACTATTCTACACATTTAACTCTCCTATTTCGCTGAATTTTTTCAATAACCCTGCAAGTAAGTATGATTTCTTTTATAAAACAAGGAAATAGAAACTTAACACAAAGATAAATAATGATCCCCAGATCAAGAAGTTTAAAAATAAATAAATAAAACTAGAACCCAAAGCCAGCTGTGCCTGATTCTAGACCAGTGCCCTTGTCTACCATGCCCAGTGCACCTCCCACCATTTTGCCTCACGGCTGCTGGACAAATAAGCACCACTGTGGCAGCAGAAACCAAGACTTTAGGTTCCATTTTCCTGACATCATTTTTCTATGGATTCGATATTAATCCCTTGGTCTTACTGTTCACTCTTTTGTTCTCTTTGAAGATTCACAATGAGAGGTCTTGATAGTACAAATAATTCCTAAATAATAAACAAATAAGCATTTTTAATAGGTAGCCACATTCTCAGGAACCTTAAAAATTCAGGGTCTATAGTCATAAGTTCAGCCATAGGAGTCCTGGGGGACTTTCCTCCTGGAGCCACAGCCTGAACATAGAGAAACATTTTCACTTACACCTGAATGTTAAGTTCCAAGAGACGTCAGGAGACTTCTACTCAGCCAAATGATATTCACTGAAAATATGACATGGTCCAAGGTGCTGTATCTATCTATGTGTTTGCTGTATGAAAGAGGGAAAATGTAAAAGGAGGTAGAAATGTGGCCCATTGAACATCTGATAGGAAGATAGAACAGGGTGAGGTGTGAGCAGGCTGCCATGTAAGGAATCTTTGCCTCTTTACTAGTCCATGCAGCAGCAATAAAAGGGGAATATTAGTATCTGCTTTAGCAATCCCAGCCCAGTATTCCTGTTGTCTAATTACACCATGATCTCAAGAATATCTTTGGCTCAGGTAATTGCAGGAGGGTGTAGTATGTCATTTACTTAAGCCAAGAAATGGCATGATAGAATGGAACAAGTGCTTGCTTTTCATTCCAGGTTTAGTTAAATACTCGCTCTGTTGTCAGGGGCAAGTTATTTAGGGTCTCTAATCTTAATCTATAAAATGAGATTCATAGTATCTACCCCATAGAAATATTATAAGGATTTAAATACTTACCTGGTAACATAGTAAATGTTACCTGGGACATAGGGAGCACACAATAAATATAGCCATTATTATTATTGTTGGTATTATTATTGATTATAATAATATATAGTAGGCATCTATGAATCCTTAGAAAAATAGCTTTTAGCTACTTTTAAGATATACCCCTAGAAAACTTCCACCATAACCAATATTTACTGAATTCATGCTCAATTCTAGGTACACATGAAATGTAAGTTATTGTTACACTCATTTTATATATAAGGAGCTTTACAGAAGATAAGTTAGTTACCCAAAGTCACATAGTCAGTAAGTAGTAGAATAGCCAAGTTCTTTTATTGTTCTTTGCCAGATTGGTGATTTATTGATCTCCTTTTCAAAGTTGTTGTTGTTGTTAGGTGCCATTGAGTCATGTCTGACTCATAGTGACCCTCATAGGGTTTTCAATGGCTGATTGTTTCAGAACTGCCTCAGGATTGGATTGCTATGTCCTCCCATTTTTGTGGTGCTGGAAATTGAACCCAGGACCTCAGAGACTGCAGAGCAGTGCTCTACCAACTGAGCTAAATCCCAGCTCCATTTCTGAAAAAAGTTCAATAGCCCTCTGTTGCTTTCAGGATAAAATACAAACACTTCAGTATGGTATTTGACACAGTATCAGCACAGCCACATCTCCTGATAGTTCCACCACCTCCAACTCACACCAACCCAAACCCATCTTCTCACTGTTCCTTGGTTATGACCAGTGCCTTGCAGGCTTCTACTCCTTTGCTCCTTGATCACTCTACCTGGAATGTTTGCCCAGTTTTCTCTGTATCCTCCCACCCCCTTCAGGCTTGCTGTCCTTAAGACCTTGTCAAGCATTGTCCCTCATGGGAGGAGCTTTTCTGACTTCTACATGCAGGATTAAAGAATTTTCTCCTTTGTGTCTAGATTTAGCATTTTCCAGACAAATGTCTGTTTTGTGTCTGCTCTTTTTGCTAAAGTGAGTTCCTCCAGAGGGAGGGTCTTAACTTTTTCCACTCTGTAGTTTCAGTAACTTTTAGTGCCTGACTGTATGTGCCCAGTAATGCTGAGTGACTAACTGAATGAAATACACTGGTTTCTTAGCCCATCTCTGTGTTGATGAGAAGTGTGAGTCCAAAGAATGACTGAGCTGATAAAGACAGCTCACTTGGGAATCCAGGGTGCCATCGTATCCAGCCCTGTGTGTCCTCTCTGACCACACTTGAATAGTCGCCACATGGAAGCATTTTAGCAACACTTTTGACAAGCAGTCAACCTTGGAGGAACACACCTTTCTTTGCTCAGCTGTTTAACCTTAATGGTTGACTTTGCTTGTTTTCCACAGGGCTCCCATAGTGCTAGAAGTATAGTGAAATGAGTTCACATGAAGGAAAATGTGAAAGCTATCTTGACATTTATCTACCTTTCATTGAGGCATTTGACAGACTTTTATGATAGGCTGATGAACCAGATGGAGAAACACTGGCTAGATAAAAGCAGCATTCAGTGGATTAGTAGCTGGTTGAAGGGTTTTACCTAAACATCCACACAGGGGAGTTCCTGCTCCCACAAGACATTCATTCTTCCTTTTCACTCTTTCTGAGTCTGCTAAGGCATTATCCAAATTTGGTCTCTTCCCAATAACCAGTATTGACTATTTCAGTTTGTAATCACCAAAGAATTAAAAACATAATGCTGGCCTTTTTGTTTGTGTCATGTGTGTTAGTTTTATCATCCTCCAAAGCTTTTTAGAATAGGGTATATATCTCATTATTTTCTCTTTCACAGTCCCCTCATAGGTCTGGTGTAATGGAGAGATCATAGAACCTAGAGTCAGATAGGTACAGGTCAAATGACTGTTCTGCCATGAACTAGCAATGAGTGCTGGGCACGATGTCTCATGTCTGTATTCCCAGAAACTCAGGAGGTAGAGGTAGGAGGATCTCAGGTTTGAGGCCAGAGGCAGCCTGCACAATTGAGTGAGACCCTGTCTCAAGATAAAATATTTAAAAATGGTCTAGAGGTGTAGCCCAGTGGGAGAGCACTTGTAAAATATGTGTGAAGTCCTGGCTTCATCCCTCAAGAACAGAAAATAAATACAAAAATAGCCCCATGATACTAAACATCTGTCTGACCCTCCTGTGTAAAGTAGGAATGAGAACATCTTTGTCCCCATTACTGTGATCATTCTTCATGTCTATGCTTAGACTAACTGCTTTAACTCCTCAGGAAAACTTCAGACTGTGTTAGCCCCCCATTAAAATGTTGTCAAATCATCATTTTCTAATATTATATAGCCATTAAAAATTATGCTATTTAATTTTGTTGTTGTTGTTGTTAGGTGCCATTGAGTCAGTATCCGACTCATAGCGACCCTCATAGGGTTTTCAATGGCTGACTATTTCAGGATTGCCTTGGGAGTGGATTGCCAGGTCCTTCTCCCATTTTTGTGGTGCTGGGAATTGAATTTGGGACCTCAGAGACTGCAGTGCAGCACTCTATCAACTGAGCTAAATCCCATTTAATTTTATAGGTACTTATTTGTCAAAAGTCTTACACATTTCATCATAATCTCCATGAGGTCAGTGATGATATTTGTGTTTTACTCATTTGTATTTCTAGCACCTAACCAAAAGCATCAGCCATGGGTGACACTCAGTAAATGCATCTTACATCAATTAATCAACTTCGGCTTTGCCTACACTGCTTTGCTTTCCTAGCCCCTGTGGCACTACCCTCCTCCTTACTCGCCCTGTTATAGTCACATTGGGCTTTCCTTATCCTTCTAAGGCCTCATCTTTTTTGTCTCTGTGGGGCTTTCTCACATGCTATTCCTTGCATTTGAAACAGAATGTTTTCCTGGCCTCTTCTCACTCCAGGCTTTGTCCAGCATATACCTATTTAGCTTAAACAACAACTTTGAAAAGGAAATTCCGGTATGCTCGATCAATAAATCATCAATCTGGCAAAGAACAATAAAAGAACTTGGCTGTTCTACTACTTATTGGCTATGTGACTTTGGGTAACTAACTTATCTTCTGTAAACTTAAAAGTCTCTGCCTTGAGGATGCATTCTTTGTATACCTGCACATTACCCTACCCTGGATCCTGACAGTGTTAGGATGCTATTACAACCCACTCTGTTCCCTCTTCATTCTTATCATACTGTACTTATTTGTTGTTGTTGTTAGGTGCCATCAAGTCAGACCTGACTCATAGTGACCCTATGTCCAACAGAATGAAGAACTACCCAACATTGTGCTATGCACACGATCTTTTTATATTCAAGCCCAGTGTTGTAGTCACTATGTTTCTTCTCATTTTGAGCCATGCAGAAGAAAGTCCCAAGGGCTTTTCTCCATTCCTGTGATTAAGGTCCACTCTACTTTGAGGAGACAACTTTTCCTCAGTCTTTCCTTGAATGCTTTCCAGCCTGGGGGGCTCGTATTCAGGCACTATATTTGACAGTGCTTCTCTGCTATTGATAGGGTTTTCAGCGGCTAATTGTTTTAGGAGTGGGCTGCTGAGTCCTCCCAAATCTTTCTTAGTCTGGAAGTTCAGCTAAAAAAAATCTATCCACCATGGGGTGTCTTAATGGTATCTGAAATACCAGTGATTTCAGCCGCCCAACAACATGCAAGCCCCTACAGCATGACAAGCTGACAGACATTGGGGGGACTTATTTATATATTATGTACTTATTCACTCAATGTAAATTCCTAGATATATTGTAAGCTTCAAGAAATCAGATTGTATTAATTACTGTAGAAATTCTTAGGATGTCTGGCATATGTTGTTGTTTTGTTGTTGTTGTTGTTAGGTGCCATTGAGTCGGTATCCGACTCACAGCGACCCTCATAGGGTTTTCAATGGCTGAGTGCTTCGGGATTGTGTTGGGAGTGGATTGCCAGGCCCTTCTCCCAATGTTGTTGTTAGGTGCTGTCAAAAGGGGTCCAACTCATAGCGACCCTCAAAGGGTTTTCAATGGCTGATTGTTTCTGGGAGCAGACTGCTACATTCTTCTCCCAGCCTGGCATATATGAGCTAATAAGTATTTGTTGTCCAATGAATTTAGGCTGTTTAACTGCAAGTAAGAAGACCACGGCAATGAGAGGAAAATGAACAGACTTGTGGTGACAGAGGGTAAAAAGTGGTCACCAAAAATCCATTTTCTCTTCTTTTTGGGCACACAGCTAGAGTACATGTTCCACTTCTCATGCAATTAGATGTGACCATGTGATTATATCAGTGGAAGTGATGTGTGCCTTGTGCCATCCCAGGCCTAACCTGTATGGAATATTACTGATGTTTTTCCAGACTTTTTCTTCCTTTTGGCTGGCTGCAATGCAGAGGGCCAAAGTGGCCTTGGAAGTCACAGGTTGAACATTTCATAGGCTCTTTTATTTAGCCTGGTTCTGTGAAAGCCCAGTTGAAGCACTATACCTGTCTAGCTGACTAGGAATGCCTTTCTTGGACAAGTGAGAGAGAAATTAACCCTTGTTGTTTTTGAGCCATTGTACAGTTTGGAGTCAACTTTTTATAGCTGTTGTTATGTTCACCAATAAAATAGATACTATAAGACATTCATAGAATGCTTTTCTGTGAAGTTAGTCAAATATGTATTAAGGTGATGGTTCTCAAAGTGTGAGCAACAATTGCACCATCTCTTGTTAAAATGCAAATTTCTCAAGCCTCAGCCCAAAACTAGAGAATAAGAAACCTTGGGTTTGGGACCTGAGGAAGGTTCTGTGTTTTAGCAAGTCCTCTGGGTAATTTTGATGTCTCAAGTTTGAGAACCACTGGGTTTGAATCTAGAGGGGTCTAATCCTTGGAAGCTTTGTGACTTTGAACAAATTATTTAACTTCTCAGAATTATAATTTTTTATAGTAAAATGTAAGAGATATTTACTTTGTGATATTTTTCTGAGAGTTTGAATGAATGCTTCTCATGAAGTACCTAGCACAGAGTAGATGACAAACAGTCTCTATGAAACAGGGTTACAAATGAGAATTCTAGGAATTGAGGGAACAAGGATAACTAGAACATCATGAGTGTAGTAATATGTGGTAGTTAAGATGTCCAGGACTACTATGCCACACTTAAAGGAAGAGCTGTGGAATGTAATAGATCGATTAGAAATGCTAGCCCAATCTTCTTATAAGGTTACATTGACTCATTCAATATTTCAAATCATGTTTTAATCTGATGAGTTTTGAATATTTTCTTTAGCTGCTAATCTCTTTTTTTCTTGTGAATTATGCATATAAAAGGCTTAGAACAGTTCTTAATACTTTGTTACCACTCAATATGAGTTAGCTAGTCACTACTGGACTTCAAATTCCATGAGGTCAAGGTTTTTGTTTTATGGCCTGCATTATCCTAAGCATGTGTGACAGTATTCTACACATGACATGTCCTCAACAAATATATGTGGATGAATAAATGAAATAAATAGCATCTGTTATGTAAATTTTATAGTTTTATATATAACAGCCTCTTTTTGTCTCTTCTTCCATCCACTGTGGCTTTCGTTGAAAGCAGTGCTAGAGAATTCCCCTGAACTCTAGCTCACAGACCTGCAAAGTTAAATGTGTATGCCTATCACAGGAAACATTCTTAAAATGCAGATCTCAGTGTAGTCGTCTTGAGTGGGGCCTGAGATTCTGCATTTCTAACAAGCTCCCAGGTGATGAGGATGCTCCCCTGCCTTTACTCATTTGATTTACACCTATTCAGACTCCTGAAATTACATCTCTATTCTTGTACAATGTTTAATAAGTGCCTTTGATGTGCAGAGTTTTGGGGGAAGGAAATGGTTTTGAGTAATATTTGTCCAGTGTATTTTAAGTGAGTGAGCTTTAGATTTTTTTTTAAGATACATTTTTATTTTGGAGGAGTTTTAGCTTTTTACTATAGAAAACTCCAAGCAATCTATAATCCCTAATATCACTAAGTATTTTAAAGACAATCCATGTATCATTTCATTTGTAAATAATTTGGCATCTTTAAAATATAAGACATTTTAAATATATAACAATAATCTCATCCTCACTCCTCTTGAATTGATTATTTCTTAATATTATTGGGTAAGTAATCAGTGTTCAAATTTTCATGGTGATACTTTTTTGGCATTTGTCTTTTTTTGGCAATTGGTTTGTTTGTTCAAATCAGGGTCCAAACAAAGGTTGCACATTGAATTGATTGATATGTCTCTTAAGATTATTTACTTTGTAGATTTCTCCTCTGTTTATTTTTTCCTTATAAATTTATTTGATGAAGAAATGGGATCATTAGTCCTATAGATTTTCCCATGTTGTAGATTTTGAAGATGATTTTCTACAAAATATTATTCTCCCTCTTTATTTCCTGTAAATAAGTAGTTAGATCTAGAGGCTTAATATGTTTCAAGTTCTATTGTCTGGCAAGAATACCACATATATATTGTTGGAGTGCAGTTCTTTGATTGAAAGACTGCTAAAGACTGCTAGATACCTGGATCAGATTCACCATGTATCCAAAACTGGGAATTTTCTGGCTATACAAGCTTTGGAAATTCTGGCTATTATTAAGATATGTGAAGATGGTACCTGACTCAGAGAACTCTATGGGAGAATGTTTGTAAGGTCATGCCTAATAGCCAGACAGTCAGGCATTGTCACACCCACATTCCTGGAATCCTAATACTTGGGAGGCTGAAGTAGGAGAATCCTGAAGTCCAGGGCAGCCTGGGATATATAGCAAGGCTTTGTCTCAAGGGGGAGAAAAAAGAAAGAAAAAGTGGCATAAGATGAGAATCCAGAAGTATCTTGGATTCAAAAGAAGAGAGGGAAGCAAGTTTTCAAATATTATTAGATTCTTGGAATTAATGAAACCGTTAGAGCTTAAGAAGAAGGAATTGACTCTGTTTGTTCAATATAGCAAATAAAAAGTACTAATCCTTTTCTGAGGGTTATATAGTGATTACTTAGTGCCAGAGGTAAAATCATTTGCTCCCAAACTCATGGTTAATAAGTCTCAGAGGTGAAAGATGGAACTAGAAGTCACATTCCAGAGTATGTGGGCACACAAGCTATGCTGTATCACCTTCTGGGAAATTATGACACTCTTCTGCTAAAAGTCCTTTAGTGTTTTTCCATTGGAAATGTTCAAATTTATTACCATATTGTCAGAGGCCTTTCTCGTGTGATCCTCCACAGTCACATCTATGAACATGACCTCTTTCCCCTCTTGTTCCTCGTGGAAAGTAGATAATACCTAATCAAATTATACTGTTTTAACTCTTTGAATATACCATGCTTTCTCACTTTTTTTGTCTTTGCACATGTAGTTTCCTCTCCCTTAAATAATTTCTCTTCCTGTACTCTTCTCCCACTCTCCCATGACTCCAAGTCCAGCTTTCTTCTTTCAAGGTTTCTTGTGAGTTCCTAGAATACCATATTTTTCTGTAGCAGAACACTTAGTATACCATGTTACAGTTCCTTGTCTTATTACAGGACTGGAAGGTGTGCAAGAAAGAAGCCATTTTTGTCTTCCTCATTGCTTTATATTGGGTGCTCTATTAAGCACCTGTCCCATGTTAGACACTTTGAGAATATAGTTTGAATGGAGGACAACCAGGCACTAAGAAGCAGGCCTAGGCAGACATACCAGCACCAATGGGCACCCAAACCCTATTCCCAGATCATACTCACTTCCTTCAATTGTGTGTCACCAAATGAGGTCTTCTGAGATTTACCTGTTACTGTTTTCTTCCTTGATCCTCTTAATCCTTTTGAGGAGCTATTGAATTTTGCCTTAAACTCTGTCCAACAGATAAGGGAGTCATAGGCTGTGCACAGGATCTGTATTTCGTAAGTATGATGACTTCCCTATAGCTGAAAATTTCTAAGGAATGCTTATAGGTACTTGGAGTTGCATTTTCTGAAGGCCTGTTAAGAGATGTGGGGGTATGATTCTATGGTGATCATTCATCACCTGCCCACACAGCAATTTTAAGTTACTTTAAGGCAGTACTTTCTTTTATCCACACACTGATAGTTCACCAGGGGGCTGACAAGCTGACTAATTTATGTAGTGTTATTGGTGGCTGCTTAGAAACCCTGTTTCCCAGAATCATGTGAATTACATTATTTTGACTCCCACTAACAAGGTGTGACTTTTGTTAACTTTTTTTTTTTTTTTTTTTTTTTGGCCAGATTCCCTTCTCCCATAGTCAAGCTATCAAAGCACTCACTTCTCAGTAGGACTCAGAAGATTACCACGTTATTAGAGTATGTGTATTTTTATGTATAATACAATCTATAAATAGCACATACATTACAGGCAGAAACCTAGCCTCCTTTTTCCTTCAGTATTTGAAATTGTACATGAAATATTTAAATATAAGAAGGTATTTTATTTTGTTAGTATTATAATGTAGCAACCAAGCACTTTGGGATTCAATGTCCACCAATGGTACTACTGGGATCTGCTGTGGGTGAAGATGGTTCTTGATGCCTTACTGGACAAAATTGTCCCAAAATGATTGGATTTCCAAAAACCAAGTCTTTCCTTAAATGATGGACATAGAGGGTGCTGCTTAAAGAATCCCATAAAAATAACATATTGAACCTGGCACTGTAGCACACACCTATAATCCCAGAAATTCAGGAGAGTGAGGCAGGGAGATCACAGGTTCAAGGTCACAGTCAGCCTGCACAAATTTAGCAAGACTTTGTCTCAAAATAGAAAAACAAAAAAGGGTCTAAGAATGTAGCTCAGTGATGGAACACTTGCATAACATGAGTGAGGCCCTAGGTTCAAACTCCAGTACTGAAAAAAAGTTGCACTGAACACCATTAATATGTACAATTAATACACATTAATAAAGAGATCCAATAAATGATAATTTATTAGATCAATTGATTTGGACTCCAATTTCAATATTATTGTTTAGAAAGTTAGCTTCTCCAGGACATAAATGTTTTACTGATATTTGTATCCCTGTTAGTGCATAGCAACATTTCAAGTACTAACATATGATGAAATTAGTTGAATATTCATTACCTAAGTTCTGAAGTGTTCATCCTTATTAGAAAACATTAAAGTGTAAGTACTTTTAAAGATGGAATATGCAATTACATAGTTAGGACACAAGCATTTCAAATATTAAAATACTCTTCATCAACACCTCAACAAAAATGTTGTTAGGTACTTGGGGAGTACAGAAATGACTTTGATATAATATTGAGTGCAGATGTCTCATGCTTAAACATGGAAATAGACATGCAAATAAACAATAAGTATACTGTTGCTCTGCAGGTCTTCTGGACATTTCTACAAACTATGGGAGGATGCGAATGAGTCGCTATTGAGGATTCTCATAAGACAGTAGTACAGCTTCTTTTTGTAAGGTTGCTTTTCCAAAAGTCACATTGTCTGTCTTGCTTGGAGTAGGACTATCACTCCTCTGTATGTCATTTGACAGGAAATAGAGAGTGCCTGATTTGAAGTTAGACCACTCTTTTGCAGAATATCTTGCTCCCATCCTTGGTAATCAAGGGAAGGTCTAGAACTCTTCTTACTTTGGTCAAGTATATTTGGGACCAAGTTAAAAATACACTTGAGCTGGGCATGGTGGAGCACATCTGTAATCCTAGCAACTCGGGAGGCTGAGGCAGAAGGATCGAAAGTTTGAGGCCAGAGGCAGCCTACATAACTTAGCAAAAATGAGATTCTCTCTCCAGATAAGTTAAGAAAGGGGCTGGAGGTGCAGATCTGTGGTAGACTGCTTGCAAAATATGTGCAAGGCCCTGGAGTCAACTACCCATTACAGGAAAAAGAAAGAAACAACAACAAAAAGGAGTGCACTTGAGGAAGAAAGTGGACTTTCAGTTTATATGTAATCCAAGGAGGAAAACAGGTGTGGTCCTTCCCATCCCAATGTTCCATAGCCTGACTGGTGGGTCAAGGTGTTCTTTCTAAGGTTCCTGTTTTAATGTCATACCAATGAGTATTCTTGCAGTGAATAATTCAGCACATGAAAAGCTAACAAGGGCCATCATGATCTTCTGATGCAGAGGCAGTAGAACCTATGTTCTACAGAGCTTTTTATTCCTAGAACCCTAGTAACTCCTCATTCCTAGATTGTTGATGGATATACTTCAAGGGTCTGTGAACCTTTTGAAACCTTTTGTCAAACTGTTGCATACATGTTCTTTTTAGGTTGAGGTTGCATAGCTTTTCTTTAATTTTCAAATGGGTCTGTAACTCAATAAGGAGCTTTTCGGACCATTTCAGTTAAAGTCATCATCATTTACCCAGTGACCAAACCTACTCCCTCCACCTGTGGCACCTCACACAGCTTCATATTAAGTCCAGAACTGACTCCAGTTCTCAACATTTCTCTGTGCCAACATTAGAAGAGGGCACCCAATCTCACAAGTTACAATTGTTTCTCACGGGTGTAATTCTCAGTCCTAAAGTGAAATAAGCTTTCTTAAAAGATATGTTTGATGAAAAAGATGCTAAGCATATAAAATTTAGTTTTTAAAAGTATCCCAGGGTATTCTGATTTGTTTGTCTGGGTGTATGAACCACCCAATCAAAAAGCATGTATCTCAGTGATGTGTACATGCACGTGTGCACACACACCCACTCATCCTCCCACACACAACCAATTATTTTATTTTATTTTATTTTAGTACTGGGGAGTTGAATCCAGGGCCTCACACATGCTAGGCAGGAGCCCTACTACTGAGTTGCACCCCTAGCATGCTTTTAATTTTAACTTTTTGAGACAGGGTCTTAAGAAGTTGCAGACTGCCTCTGGCATCAAACTCACTATCTTTCTGACTAAGCCAACTGAGTCTCTGGAGTATAGGCATGTACTTTGGCATGGGACTTTACACCAATTATTTTGCTTCATTTCCTCTTCCATTTTCCCACATTAGCCAACCTAGGCTTCATCGTTTCTTACTGATGACTACAATTCCCTCCTATTTTATTTCTGTGCATTTGGTTTCTCCCCACTCCTTCTCTTAGCGCATATGCCACATGAAACTAGAATGGTTCTTCTATTAGGTGGAAACAAAGAAAGTTGCTGATATTTAGCTACAAAAAAAAAAAAAAAGACAATTTCATGTAGCTCACCCTAATGTAACAGATACAATTGTGTCATTCCTTGGCTTAAAATCATTTTATGGTTCTCGATTGTTCGGCATGACCTACAGGAACATGTTCTCTTAATAATAGACCCTGAACTTGACTGCTTAACTAGGGTTTGAAAACTCAGATGCCTATAGGAATCAAATGAAAAGTGTGAATGTTTGACATAACTTAGAGCATGACAGAGAATATGTGCCCACGTGTGGATATTGAGCAGCATACCATCTCCGAAAAAGCAACTTCAGTAGGTTGCTTCTGTAGTTCCATGTTTCTGATCTTTAAGAAGCTAGAAATCTAGAGTTTTACCTGTAATATTTTCATTTTTCAATATTAATAGTAAGCATGTATATAACATGTCTGGGCTGGGGTTTAGCTCAATTGGTAGAGTGCTGCTCTGCACTCTCTGAGGCCCCTGGTTCCATCCCCAGCACCGCAAAAATGGGAGAAGGACATAGCAATCCACTCTCAAAGCAGTACCCAAACAGCCATTGAAAACCCTATGAATAGCAGAGAAACACTCACATAGTGCTAGACATGGCACAGTGTTGGGGAAGGTTTTGTTCTGTTGTATGTAGGATCACTATGAGTTGGACCCAATTCAACAGTACCTAATAATAAGAATATAACATGTATTATGAACAATACATTATTTTAAACCCTTTTCATTATAACCAGTAGCTATGTTTGTGTTCCTCCAAAGTCCATGTTGAAATGTAATCCCCAGTGCAACAGCATTGAGAGGTTGGACCTTTAGGATGTGATAATTAGACTGTGGAAGTAGAGTTCTGATGTAAGGGATTAGGGACCAAATAAAGAGATGGAGGGAATATGCCTATAGGATCAAATAGTCTTTTTTTTCCCCCTTTTGACATGAAATCCCTCACCAGACACCAAACCTACTGGCAGCTTAATCTTGGACTTCTTAGCCTCCAGAACTATGAGAAATAAATTTCCATTATTTGTAAATTACCTAGTCTGTAGTATTTTGTTAAAACAGCAGGAACAGACTTAGACACCAGCGAATTTAAAATTTTAACAATCATTGTATAGTAAAATATAAAACATCCATGAATAAAATTTGATATGAGAATTTCCTGCCCCTGCTGCTTCTAGACTTTTCTGCCAACATATTAGATTATTCCCAATCTTGGAATAAACAAGACACTCATATACATTTAGGTTTTTCTCCTGTGTTGCCCTCTCCATGAATTCCTCTTTCCTTCTTTCTCACTCCTCTTCCCCACCTTAACTCTAAATGATAACTTCTTTTCCATTCTTTAAGGCTACATTCATCATCCTCCTTCTTTAAACTTTCTTAGTCTCCCATACAGCTTTAAATAATTGTTTTCTGCCTTCTTTCATGGCACTTACTCCCCATTTTTTCCTCCACACTCTGCTCAGAGACTGTGCAGAGTAGGCATTCACAAATGATTATTTAATGCATGAATGGCTATTTTAGAGTAATGGATGTAAAATCATTCATCTATGTTACACACATATTTGGCCACCTGTTATACCAGGAACTGCTTTAAAGAGTCTAAAATGCTTTTGTTCAATCTAGAAATACCACATTATAAAGCTTCCAGATATATACTTTCCCAGAATATCAACTATGACATGATTTCATCATTTGCCTAACCCTTTGCAACTTGGAGCTAGTTCATGGAAATTGTAGTCTCTCTCAGGGCCCAGTGAATATTGGCTTCTACTCTAGCTTCAAAATATTGGTTAGATAGCCAAATGAGATTCTTTTTCTTTTTCTTTTTCTTCTTAAATATATTTTTTATTGACAGACATAATTGTTGGTATTTACCATGTATAACATGGTATCTTGAAGTATGTGCACATTGATGAATGACCAAATCTAGCCAATTTAACATGTTTATTACCTTTCTCAGGTATCATTTTTATGGTACAGCCATTCTCTGAGCATTTTTTGTGAATAAAGTATATTACTAACTACAGCCACCACATTATATAGATTTTTTAACTTATTCCTCTACATGAAGCTTTATATCCTTTTGCAACTAGCTTTTTATATCCCTTTGCCACTAGCTCTTTTGCCACCATCTCAGCCCTGATAACCAATATTCTCTTCTTTCCTTCCATGAAATCAGCTTTTTTAAGATTCCACACATGAGTGAGATCATGAAGTATTTGACTTCCTATGCCTAGTTTATTTTACTTAGCATAGATCCTCTAGGTTTATACATGTTGTCAAAAATGACAGGCTTTCCTTCCTTGTATGACTGAGTAGAATTCAATTGTGTATATATTCCGTATTTGTTTCATCAATTCATCCATTGATGGACACAGGTTGGTGTCATACGTTGTTGTTGTTAGGTTTCGTCGATTTGGTGTCCAACTCATAGCAACCCTACGTACAACAGGAGAAACAGTATTGTTAGTGCTTTTCTGCTATTCGTAAGATTTTTGACGGCTGATTGTTTTTTGGGGAGTAAGTTGCTCGGTCCTTCTTCCAAGCATACAGCTCCTGGTGTTCCCAGGTGGTCTCCCATCCAAGTACTAACCAGGTCTGACTCTGCTTAGCTTATGAGATCTGATGGGATCAGATGCCACAGTGCTACAGCTTGCAGGCATGATGTCATACATATGTTATTTTAAATAATGCTGCTATGAACATAGGAGTGTAGATATCTCTTTAACATACTGATTATATTTCCTTTGGATATATACCTAGGAGTAGGATTTTTGGATCATATAGCAGTTCTATTTTAACTTCTTGAGGAACCTCCATACTGTTTTCCATAATAGCTGTGCTAATTTACATTACCATCAATGATGTGCAAGGATTCCTTCTCCTCCACAGCAAGATGAAATTTTTGAAAGCAATCCTTTCTAAGAGCTCAACCAGGCTTGTCTAGCATCTTCCACTGGTCGTATGGAAAAGTAGAGAGAGAGAGGAGTTGCAATCAAGTTTCTTATCTAATGCTACATGAAAATTAGTAATGGAACTTATTTAAAATATTCCCTGCCTTGTCTAACCCCTGTCTCCCTTACATACAAGACAGACAATGAACATAGGTAGACAAAAAGGAAGCAAAGAGAAAATAATGACAGAGACATCATGGGACCCAAGAATGAGGTTATTAAACACACACACACACACACACACACACACACACACCTAACACACTCTTTTGTAAACATTCTTTAAGGAGTGAGTAATTATTTGAAGTCTTATTTCTAAGTGTACCAAATTGCTACACCTCAAATGAGAACAAAGTCACTCTAGCTGAGTGTTTGTTTCTATTACTGAATATCAAGTTACCACAGATGTTGTGGCTAAAATACAATATATTTATTTTCCCCCAATTTCCACAAATCAGGAGCCAGAATGCCACTTCTTTGGTTTTCTGTATATTTCAAGGCCATAATAAAAGTGTTAACTGGGCTGCATTTTCATCTGAAAGCTGAGCCAAGGTAGACTCTATCTCTAAGCTTGCTCGCTTTTTGGCCGAGTTAGTTTCCTTGCAGTGTGGCCTGAGGGTCTGGCCTTCTGCTGGTTGTTAGCTGGGGCCTTGATTCCTGTCCTAGAAGCCACCTACAGTTCCTTGCCACTTGGCTGCTAACCTCCATAGAGACTACAAGGAAGGTTTCTCTCTCTATAAAGGAGCCAGTCTCCTTGTAAGGGCTGATTAAATCAGTCCATCCAGCATAATTTTCCTTTCACATAAAAAAATCAAGTGATTTGAGACCTTTGGTACATCTACAAAATTCCTTCACTTTTGTCATATTTTGTTGATTTGAAGCAAGTCACAGGTTACTATGGGATGAGCTATCTCTCCACCTAAATCCATGCTTTGAAGTATTAACCCCTATACTATGGTTCAAATATGCCTTCTTCAAAATTCAGATGCTACCAATGTGGTGATATTAAGAAGCAAGGCCTTTAAGGGGTAATTAGGCCAGGAGGGCTCTTCCCTTGTGAGTGGGACTAGATGCCCTTATAAAAGGGCTTGACAGATGGTATTTGTCCCTCTTACGTTCCCCCTTTCACCATGTAAGGACCCAGAGCTCTTGCTCTTCCAGAGTATGCAGACCTCTGACAACTGAAGCTGTGGGCATATTGACCTTGGACTTTGCACCTTTGCATATAAAGGAAGTCATATAAAGCATAGTCCAAAACTTTGAGAAAATGAATTTCTTTTATTTATAAATTTCCCAGTGTCAGGTATTTTGTTATAGCACTTAATTGGACTAACACCTCAGAGTGTGCCTGCATTTGGGGGTTAGTACATTTAAACACAGATTGGGATTTAGCTCAGTTGATAGAGGGCTGCTCTGTAGTCTCTGAGGTCCCATATTCGATTCCAGCATCACAAAAATGGGAGAAGAACATGGCAATCCACTCCCAAGGCAATCCGGAAACAATCAGCCATTGAAAATCCTATGAGGGTTGGTATGAGTCGTACACGTCTGGATGGCACACAACAACAACAACAACAACAACAACACATTTAAACAAGGCTGGGGTTTAGCTCAGTTGGTAGAGTGCTGCTCTGAACTCTCTGAGGACCCGTGTTCCATCCCCAGCACTGCAAAAATGGGGGAAGGACGTGGCAATCCACTCCCAAAGCAATTCTGAAAACAATCAGCCTATGAAAACCCTATGCTATGAGTCAGACCAAGCTTGAGGGCACCTGACAACTATAACAACATTTAAACAGGTAATTAAATGTAAATGAGATTATTAGGGTGGGCCCTAATACAATATGATTGTTCTCCTAATAAGAAGCGATTAGGATATAATGATTCATAGAAGAAAGACCTTATAAAGATATGGGAGAGAATAGGTACTGATAGCCTAACAAGAAATAAACACTGCCAACTACTTCATCTTGGATTTCTAGGCTTTGGAACTATGGGAAAATAAGTTCCTATTGTTTAAGCCCCCTCATCTGCAGTACTTTGTTAGGGCAGCCCTACTGGACTAATGCACAGGTCCAGCCCCAATTTAAGGCTGAGGGGTAGCACAGGGAATGAACACCAGTGGGCTGGAATAATGGGAGACACTCTCCCATCTGGAAGCTCTAAACCCAGATAGCATAACCTGGGGAAGAAGGAGTGGAGTCGGCCCTACCAATATTCCTCAATTTTATGATCTCCTTTACTTCCAGATACATGGATGATTATATATCTTTATCCTTTTACAGCCAAAGAAATGTGAGCAAATGTATCCAGTAACACTTCCAAGATATACTGTTTAATGCTGGTGCTCAGTTCTCTCACAATCCTTTCCCCCACCTGGGCAAAACTTTAAACTTCTTTCTATAGTGGTAGCATCTAAAAATGATGAACTCCATCAATCTGGGTCCCTGAATAATTATTATAAGTAGAGCCCCACTTCCCAACCCACACCAAATGTGTACTATGGAGAAGAAATTAGCCTGTGATATTTTAAGCCATTGACATTTTGGAGTTTTAATTGTAATACCATAATATAGTTTAACCTAACCAATGAATGTGACAGAGTAGTTTCACACTGTTAATAAACTTTGGGAATTAAAATCTAAACAATAAAAATCAAAGTACTTGCTCATATTTGAACAAAATTACGAAGGCTTGTGGCTGCCTCCTTTTATACCCCATGAATTGGCACCAGAAGAGCATATGATACCGACTGACACTAGTGAAATAAGCAAGAGTTCAAATGAAAATGAGACATGCCTCCCCCAAAGCTGCTTCTGATCAACAGTTTATATAAACAAACTAATCCTCTGAGTCACTGGGTCCACTTAAAGCACTGCATTTAACTCTCTAATATTGTGATAGAAGGAAAGTATATAAGATAGTCCTGGAAAATTCACCAGAGCTTTGAAATGAATAATCCTCAAAGTAAATTAAAATTCTGTACCATGTTGCTTCGAGCCTTCCTTTTCATTTCACTTTTTTTCACCCTCTCAATCCTCTTGAATCTTAATTTTTTTTTTCATTTTTCTACAGTGGTTTTGTCTAAATGGAACACTTGGAAAAATAATCTTTTGGGTTTTTTCCCTGGCTTGAGATCAAGAAAAATAAAGTTGAGGAGGACCTACAAGGGTGTGTCTTTTGTGTAACTGTGAAAAGGAGTTGCAGTGAGAATAGCAGAATCAATGAGAAAGAATTGAAGGGGCAAGTTGGTTAAAGGTTTTATGACCAGATTAATTTCTAATTCCTCAATAGCCTCTATGAATAGAGCCAGACAGATCTGTTCTATGGACTCATCTTTGTGTTTCTGCACACTTCTGTCTTCAGATAAATGCTTTCAGGTGCCAATACATTAGCTCAGGTAAAAGGGAGGGTGTCTACCCTGTCTAATGAAAAGGAAGTCATGCAATTTATCCCCTTCTGGCAAGTGACAAAATAGTATGTCAAATTTTGTGGTGTAACCCTTTGAGAGAAGAAGCTAATCTTCTCTTTCCAGTCCTTCATGCCCACTGAAGCATCTCTTGGAAATGTCAAAGCCACCTGGGAAAGGTGGATTTTTTTAATTAGGAGATGATGAGAAAGAAGAGAGTTGGGGGTAGGGGAGTAGCATGGAGAAGAAAGAATGGATTAGACAGTATACTACCTTAAGGAAGATCTGTTCCTCTGCTAGTGTTTCACTTTATACCATATATATGTGTGTGTGTGTGTGTGTGTGTGTGTGTGTGTGTGTGTGTACTTCCATATGTCATTTTATATACATATATATTATCAATTAGCAGAGAGAATCTGGCCAATATGTATTCTGGTTACTATGGAGACTAAAGTAGAGCTGGCAAGAATGAGAATTTCAATTTTTGTTAACATTTTGCTACCATTCTTGAATTTTTAAAAATTTCTTAAATTACTTTAATTAGGACATGTAACACCTACTGTGAAATGGGTTTGATTATGTCTAGACTAGCACAGAATTTTTAATGTGTGTCTTTGTTACCCTACAGATGTGCCTATTTTCCCACTTTGCAAAAAAGAAGTTCTTAAAACATATAGCCCATTTCCTGAACATTGACAAGAAGCAGAGTATTAAACTCCATTTGAACATGTTTATGTTCTTAAAGCTTAAATAAGCAAATTGGAGGCAAAAAAAGCAGTGAATTACCTCTATGTGATGAATCTACATATTTGAAGGTTTGGATGTATATGTGTGTGCTACTCTATTCATAATAGAATAGGATTGTAATAGAATAGGAAAACAAGAAGTACCACTTTACCTCTTAAAAACTATGTGGAAATTAGTCAAAATGGTTTGCTTAACTGTAGGGCAAATGACTAATTTTAGATTCATTAATTTTAAAGCATTTTTGATGGGTGAGATGAAGCACATCTCTAATTCTAGCAATCAGGGGGCTGAGGCAGGAGGATTGAAAATTGAAGGCTGGTATGGCCTACATAAGAAGACCCTAGAAAAGAAACTTTGAGCCATAGGCCATTATTTTAGGAAGTCATATAAAGCATAGTCCATGATATTCTTTGTAGTCTTTCTAAGATTCATGACATATGTATAGAAGGGAATAATGGGATTTTAGTACTATTAAGGGAGAAGGACCCAGCAACCCACTCCCAAAAATCAATCTGCCATTGAAAATCCTATGAACAGCAGAGAAGCACTGACAATAGTGTTTCCCCTGTTGTACAGAGGGTCGTTATGAGTCTGATACCGACTTGACGGCACCTAACAACAACAACAACAACAACAAGTACTATTAATACTCAGGTTGGTAGGAATGCCTAAGCATGACTGTCAGTGTCAACCTCTGAATCCTTCTGCCCTTTCTTCACTCTTGTTTGCAATCTTTTTTTTTTTTTTTTTTTTTTTGCGGTACTTGGGGTTGAACCCAGACATCTTGCTTGCATGTTTTGCAAGTGCTGCACCACTGAGCTGCACCTCCAGCCCATTTTATAATTTTTTGAGACAGGGTTTTGCTAACCTATGGTCTTGAACTTGCACTCCTCCTGCCTCTGCCTCCTGAGTCGCTGAGATTACAGGCGGGTGCCACCACGTCTGGCTTGCAATCTATTTCTTATAGTCTTTTTGATTTTAAAATTTATTTTTCTTAATTTTGAGATAGGATCTCACTAAATTGTACAGGTGGCCTCTGGCCTTGAACTTAAGATCCTCCCAACTCAGCTTCCCAAATCACTGGGATTATAGGTGCATGCCCTGTGCCCAGCTAGTCCTTTTGAGTTTTATAATTTAATTTTTCTCAAATTTATCTGTTTTCACTTCTATGCCTTCCTTTTTGAAATCTGATTCCTAATCCACAGTACTTCCGCCTAAGTTGTTTCCATGTCTTTGCTCTTTCCCACCTCCAGTCCATTTTCCACTTTTGGATACAGTACTGTTTGTAAGACATAAATCTGAATGTATCACTTTTATATTTAGAATATCTCAGAGGGTCTTATCCTCCTTAGCATGAAGAACATGATGCAAAATACCGTTTGTAAGTCCCTGAAGAATCTGGCTCCTGCTCATTTTTCCTCTCAGAGTCATGCCTTGATTTCTTTTGTTTCTTTTATATCTTTTCGTACTCTTTAGCCTTCTAGCTTTCTCTTCCATGGATAGTTTTTCCTCTTTCCTCTCTTAGGGACTTTTAATGTGTTAGATCTTTTGTCTTTTCCTACTTACCTGCTATGCATTTTTCAAGTCACATATCAAATGCTGAATCTACAGGTAAATCATTTCATAGACCTACACTCAACCAATTGTATACTTATATGATATCCCATACCTTTTCTTTATAATAACTTTCACAAGTTGAAATTCTAAATTGAGCTATTATAAACTTTCATAATCACAAAGTACAAATATGTACAAAGATTAATTTTCTTCATTTCTATCCAAAAAGATTTAGCTCCTGTTATTTCATTTCTATCTGTGGTACCGCTAAATCTTGCTATAAGTCATTTTCAGATTTTTTTGTTCTGTTTCAGATAAATACTATTATTTCAATTCTTTCAATTGTCCTTCATCTCTCAGAAGGTACATATTCCTGGACCTGAGAAGGTATATTAGTCCTTTGTCATCATTGTAGCAGAAAAGCCAACCCAAACAAACTTATGGAGGGAAGTTTATTGGAAGCTCACAGTCTGTGGGATCATTCCACAATGGTAGCAGGACAGGCATAACAAGGTAGAGGCAAGGCCTTTGGCAGACAACTTCACAGCAATGCAAGGCAGGAGACAAAGAACAACCGGGGCTGCAGATCAGAAACCTCTAAAGGTCCATCCCCAGGGATCCATTTCTGCAAGGCTAGATTATGCCTTCCAAACTTCCATACCCTCCACAGACAGCACCATCTCTGGGGATCAAGCATTAAAGCACAAGACCTTTGGAGGACATTTTATATCCAAAACATGACAGAGGGAAATCTATGCCCTTTATCACACCCTAAAAATATCGAGAGGCCTCGTGACCTGTTTTGACAGAAGTGGGTGGGAGCAGGACGCTTCCAACCCAGGTGGTCTTCTATGCCTGCTATACTTGCTAGGATCTGAATGTTTGAGTCCTTTCCAAATACATTCAAATTCCACCCCTTCCAAGGTGATGGTATTAGGAGGAGGGGCATTTGGAAGGTGATTAGGTTATAAGGATGAAGTGCTTATGAATGTAATTAGTGGCTTATAAAAAAGGCCAAAGAGAGAGCCCTCAACCCTTCTACCACCATGTGAGGACATTGTAGGAAGACCCCATCTATAAAACATGAAGTGGGCCCTCCACAAACAATGAACCTTTATTTTGGACTTTTCAACCTCCAGCATGGTAAGAAACACCTTTCTGTTGTTTATGAGATACCCCTGCTGAGATATTTTGTTATAGTAAATAGAATGGGCTAAGTCAATCTCCCCCTGACCTCCACAGTGTCCTGTACACATGAGCCTGCTCCCAGGTAGATCTGCCTAGACACCTTGACATGATGGCACCTAACAACAACCACCATGAGTTTGTGGTACCACAGTGGAAACTGGTTTCCCTACAGGACTTGCCTACTTTCCAGCTTCTTTTTGCTTTTTTGCAACATGGCTGGTGAGGCTCTGAGGGAGCAAGAGTCAGGAGGCCTTTACTTGGCAAGCTGTACCAATCACAGACTTAGTCTCTTACTCTCTTTCCCAATTCTGGAGCTTCCAACCCCAGATGAGAACTGGGGGTTATCCACTGAGTGTCTAATATAAAGTTATGGATATATGTGACACCCACCTCCTCCATGTTTTGCCCCTTTTTCATATACAGTGTCAAGTTTTATTAAATGTCTTCTCATTGGATTTCAATGAGTGAGAGACTTAAACCTGTAATGAGGTTTTTAAAAGCTCATTTTAAAAAATGCACTGAGAAATTCAAGGACTTCTTTGTCTAAGTTGATTTACCCTTCCCTGGGGCAACAAAGGTAATTTTGAGAAAAAGACACTTGGTTATTTATTTATTTTTTTAGAATTTATTTCTCTATATATCATTGATTTTTGTACAAAGAATTATAAACTCTTCAAGGCTGAGTCAGATATTTGTTATACTGTTATATCCCTGGTAGAGTATACCAGGCAGGAAGAAAAGGAATAAAGAGGTCTTTATAGCCATCTACTTCCCAGCCATTTGCTTCCCAGCCATTTGAGATATGAATATTAATGTAAACTTCCTCTGAGACAAATGCCTTGATCTGGAGGACAGGGCTTTCTTGATAGATAATATCTTCCAAATAGCATAGTTGCTACGAGATAATACACTTTTTCAGATAACTTGGTCTATAACCTGTAAGCACCTTTACAAATAGTCTAATCTATAACAAGAACTGTATTTATATATGAAGGCCAGAGGTGACTCCATGTCTGGGATAGGGAAGGGGATTTTCATTTGGAGCAGGACCCCTCCTTTGATAAAGAGAAAGACCTGTTTTATAGCCCTGGCAGACCAGGTTAGGCTGAGGAATGGAAGGAACCTGGTTCATATGAAGGCAAACTCAAAGAGGAGAGGAGTATCTCTCCCTCTAATGAGAGTAAGACTTAAAACCCGCCAAAATCCCTCCGCCCGATGCAGTGTGGAGATAACCCTAGATTCTACAATTCTGAGCAGAGTCCTTAGAGTCCAGACATCCACAGAAATCTACAATGTCTGCAGTTTACAGTGTCCAGTCACCAACAGTTTACAGCAATGTTAAGAGTAACCTACAGAAGTCTGCAGATGTTCACAGCTACCTGCAGTTCTACACAGATGTTCAGACATGCCCACAGCCTCACTGACACCTGTACAATTCCTGACCTCCAAACTGCACACATAAATACTACTGCTTTCATGGATCTTCACTGCTGGAGCTTCCCCCTTTCTGATTTCTATGTCAGAAAGTGTAACTTTCTCCCTCATACCCACTCTCTTCCTCTCTGTGTACCTATCAGATACCTCTCCTTTCCTCCTGCTGACCTAACTCCTGGCCTGCACCTCCTCTCTCCTCTCTCCATGCTGGCCTAGGTCCCAACCTGCTGGCCCCAAGCCTATCTGCTGTGGCTCTCACTCTTTTCCTTTCAATTATAAATAAGCCACCTTCTAAGTTCCTTTCTGGATTAATTTGTAAATTCACTTATAGACCTGATTAAGGATAGAGGTTTGCTGTCCACTTCCTGGATCCCTCCCCTGATGCTGCTGTAAGGCTGGACAGACCTGCACTCTCTGCTAACATCTCCAGCTCACATTGGTACTCTTTATCAATGAGTATTATGTGAAAAATGAATCAACAAACAAGAGTCATAGAGAAAGGACATAAACTCTTTGACTGTTAGTAGGCTGTGTCCAATCTGTCAAATAGAAATCTTATAAACCCTACTTGAGGTGCTAGTTTGACCTGGACCCTATTTATCTCCGCATCTCTTACATTAGCAGCCTCTTTATCACTCTGGCTATATCTGAGCAGGAAAAGACAAAGGTCTTCTTTTGTCTTTAGCAGCGTGGGACAAGGAGGAAAAAATATGTGGCCAGGAAAAGCTTGCAGTCCATGGAAATGGTGCAGGAGAGAGGCTTGCCTTAGCTCTTTTTCAGGTGAGAAAAGATATATCTTGTAATGGTTGTGTGGATAAAAGGAGAAAAGGAAAAAAAACCACATTTATTTATTTCATATTTTAATGCACAGTAACCTTTGCATTTGTAAGTGCATCCAATTGGTGACTTGGATATATATCTAACAGATTTATACCTCTTTCTTTTGGTAGAAGAGGAAAGGAAGATTAGAAAGAGTTCTTTCAGCTTTCTGTTTGTATTATTTTCAGCAGACTTTTATAGGAAACATTAAGCCTATCCCGGCTCAAAGAGCAATTAATTATTTTACTGTGGGTGACAGCAAGCAAATATTGGGGCATGGCCAGCTGATGGAAGCATATAGTTTTGGGACTTAGAATCTAAACATAAAGTTGTATTTTCTTTTTTCCACCTTTTTGAAAATTATTATTCTTGATTTCTACAGTAAGAGAAAATGTCTAGCAAAGTTTTCATTTTAGAGGTCAAGTCTCTCTTTGCTTTATTTTGACCACATTTCAGATTTCACAAAGAAAAACATTACAGGGGAAAGTAAAACTAAACTGCCTTGATCCTCACAGCGTAGCATAGTCTAGAAAATAACTAAAGAAACAGCCAGAAGTTTTCTTAAGACTACAAAGAAGTGTAAAAAGCCTAAAATTCTATTTAGATTATAATATTGGAAGTATAAGAAATCATTGAAATAATTTTGTCCATCCTACATCAGCCACTTCATTTAGTGATGGACTTAAGGTCAAACAGTAATTCAGTGACACATTGTGCAGAGCTTCTCTCTGATCCTACATAAACTAGACAGACTTCCTATCCTAGGAAAGATAAACACAGGATGGGAGAGGCAAGAAATCTGGAGACAAGATATTTGACAGATGTGGCCTAAAGAAAATCCATGCATTCTTGTGAAAATGCCCAAATCAGCCTTGGATGGCCCTTGTCCTTCTAGAAGCCTCCTTCATTCTCAGCTGGAGTCCTGGAGCTCCTCAGTTAGCATCCTTCCAAACAGTTCACTTTAGGTTAAGTTCACCAGAATCTGCTTAACCAGAATCTAACAGAAACTACTGTTATTACTGCTTATAATGAAAGAACCCCAAAACATACATTATCTTGTTGACTTATTGTTTACGCCAGGATCTCTCAAATTTCTTTTGTATGTTAGTATAAATATTTGAAATGAAGTAGAATATTTATGTGGCAATTCTGGTATTTATTTGACCTTTTCTCCTGGAACATCATTTTTTTTTTTTTTTGGTGTTGTTTTGTTTTGTTCAAAACACACTGTGGAAAACACTGCATTACAATGTTGTTGTCTCCTTGAGGTACTGCCTTAGCCCTAGAGCTAATTCCTAACCTACTTAGGAGAGCTTCAAGAATTTTTCCTACTTGCTAAATAAGGGTGCTGCATTTCCTTGGTTTGAGGATAGTGCAGGCCCTGGACTTCCATGGTGCAATGCTCAGAACATGGAACAATTTTACATGAGATATGTCAATTCAACTCTGGGTAGAGTTCCTGGGTTTCTATGATTTAGATTTTGTTGTTACTACTCACGCATATTTCAAACAATGTTCTATGCCTCAGTTTCTCTTAAAATGAAATAAAAATGTTAATTATACATTGACAGGTTAAATAAGTTGACACCTGTGATGTGGCCTGCATTCCGTAGGGAAGAATTTTAAAATACTGATGATGGATGGTGTAGAAATCACTCCAAAGCACTTCTTGTATATTTTCCAATGTTTAGATATTTTCATAACCAGTCTACTAAATATTTTTGAGCAGCATATGGAGATGACAAAGTCATATGAATTGCTTTGTGATAATCTTTTCCAAAAGGAAAAAAAAAACCCCACAAATCAAATCAGTTCAAACTGAGTTCTATGCATATTTCATAAAGTCAGACTTAGGGATATTACCCACTAATCCTAAGTGTCAAAATATAGGTTTTTCTACAATTAACATTAGTGATGGAAGCATTTAATCAGGCAATACCATGGTACCTCAATGGCATGTCGTACTTCTACTACATACAAGATTTAGGAACACAAATTGCCTATTGTCTTTGTCCTAATACTCTGTCCTTTCATTTTACAAGTTATTTTAACTTGAGGAAAGGTATTTTGGGAAAAGCATAAGGTATGTTAGAAGCAATGATAACATTCTACTTATTTATCTACAGAAAATATCTCATAGTCAGATGTCTCGTTGGACAAATAATGATGTTGAATATTTAAAAGACTAGCATCACTCCAAAGTTATGATCTCTTTTGCTGGTCTTTACAAATGGAGTTCTTACAAAAGAAGAAAACTCTTGGGAGGAGTGAGTTTGTCACTTTTGGTGGCATTGTCTGTGCTCAGTGCAAAACTCATAAGTAAGGACTTGATTAACTCTGAACCTAACAAAGTGGAAGCTGTAACATCGGGGGCCTTGGTGGAAGGACATGGAGGCTGCTCACAAAGATGGGATATAGATTCCTGAGTTTTCAAACTCAGTAATAGTCTTGGCTCCTCATGGAGGGCAAAGCACGCAAAAAGCAAATAATGTGGTTATGTCCTAGATAAGATTTTAAAACCCACTTTTAGCAGTTGTTTTCCTGCTCCAGAACTCAGAGCCTAGAGTCACACCATTAATCAAAAACACTTCTGAATAAATAGAAAAGAGTTTTTAATTTCAATCACAATGAATAATTAATGACATTTAAGTGGATCTTGTTTCTATGTTCCTTACAAAGCTGCATTTCCCAACATGCCTCTCATATGACACGAGAGGATGTTTTTGGATGTTTGTCCATTTGCTCATTTATTAAACAAGTACTTATTAGAGACTACTGCATGCAGTGGAGAAGGACATGGCAATCCACTCCTGAGGCAATCCCAAAAACAGTCAGCCATTGAAAACCCTAAGAGGGTCGTTATGAGTGGGACACAACTTGATGTCACTTAACAACAACAACAACTGCATGCAGCAGTGCCCTGTCTTCTGATAGTGTAATGATGACTAGGATACATTTCCTAATTATCTGCCTTAATGTACATACCTCATATACTAATTGGGAAGATCAGCAGTAACCAGGTGACTTTAATATACTGTGATATGTATATGATAAAATTGAGGAGTAAGAATGGAAAGAAGGGACATTTAAATGAACTTTAAGCATATTAGGTGATGTATTCCAGAGGGGATGATAAATAAGAACTGAAAGATGGATGGGAATTAAATGAAAAAAGGAGGATAAGGTAGAGAAACTTCCCTCTCACAGCCTCAGAAATATAATCTTTCTTAATATTAATACTAGCCAATCGTTATGAACACTTAATAAATGCTCCATGATTTACACATGTCCTTTCTTTCTCTTAATACCTTCATGAAGAAACTACTGTTATTATTATCATTTCAAGGGAAAGAAGAACCTCATAGATGTCAAGCTGTTTGTACAAGGTCAAACAGTGAATAAATAGATGAATCTAGACTCAAACTCAGGTTGGTCTGAACATAGAACCTGAGTTCTTCCCCTGGGAAAGTACTCCCACAGAAGAAGAAATATATATGTTTATATGTCTCTCTGTGTATATATATATATTTCTTTATACATATATATATACATACATACATATATATCATAGATGATATATATGATATATATTACACACACACACACACACACACACACACACACACATATTTTTTCTTATATCTCCCAAATTGTTCACATTCAGTTGGCTAGTGATATGGGATGGAATTTTGATCCAATTTCACCAATTGACAAATTGGGTAGGACCAAATCAGACTATCAATCTTGTGAATCCTGCCAAAGAATGACCTAGGCACTGTCATGGGTTAATGGTTCACAATGGAACTGAAACTGTGATATAGTGACCAGGGACAAGTATGGGGCATGTATAGCATGTGCAAATGGAGGAATCTATTTAACAGAAAGTGAAATGGGGAGTTTGCAGAGAGCGCTTTCAAAGGTAGAGACTAGGGACTTTGTAGCTGATTTTTCAGTCCCCGTATCTATGAGTCCTTTATATATTGTTTCCTACCCTCTGATGTCTGTGGGAATGACAGTGACATCTTTAGAATCTGTCAATGTAAGGTAGTTTCCATTTATTCTGGCCCCAAATTCTCAACTGAAACACATCTATATGTAAGACATTGTGCTTATGTCTGTAGTATTCAGTTTATCCCTCCAAATTCATAATTGTCGTGAGTTTTCTTATTGTTCCTTGTTAACAAGAACTCACAGAGAGAAGTCGAGGAAATTTCTCAAAATCAAACACTTGTTAAACACTGAAGCAAGAATTTGGGTACCAGATACCTTTATTCCAAGGGGCACCCCATCCTGTGCATAAAATCACTTATCATTGTTAGTGGAGAGTACAGGTCTGGGGTCCAATGTTACTGTGGAACCATGAGAGGGATCAAAGATGTGGAGAGCAAGCCTAGGTCCTTGGTTACTTTTATAAATGAATTTACAAATGGACCCACAAGGGCACTTAGAAGATACCTTATTTAGAATGAAAAGGAAGAGAGTAAGAGACAGAGCAAGTAGGTGTGGGCTGAGCAGGTCGGGGATCTAGGCTTGTGTGGAGAGAAGGAAGAGGAGCAGTCTAGGGAGTTAAGTCAGCATGAAGAGAGGGGAGATGCATAGAGGGATGAAGAGAGGGAGGGACAGAGGGTGAGAGAGATGGGGGCGGGAGAGAGAGAGAGAAAGAGAGGGATTGAAGGAGGGAAAGGGGGGGGGGAGATGTAGAGGAAGTTACACATTCTGACAGAGATTAGAAAGCAGGCAGGTCCAGTAGTGAAGATCCATGAACAGCAGCATTTATGAGTGTGAGCTGGAGGTCACGAACCATATAGATCTATCAATGAGGCTATAGGTACATCTATACAGATGAATATCTGTGTAGAATTGCAGACAGCTGTGAGCATCTGCAGACTCCTGTGGGTTACTCTTAACACTGCTGTAAGCAACAGGTGACCGAACACTGAAAACTGTGGGCATTGTGGATTTCTGTAGACTATGCTGAGAATTGTGGAAGCTGAGGATATCTCAACACTGCATGAAGGGCAGGGACTTTTGGAGTTTTCTAGTCTCAATCTCACTAAGGGGAGAGGTATTCCTCTCCTCTCTGATCTTGTCTTCAGATGTGTCAGGTCTTCAGGTGTGTTCTCCCTCACCCTAGCCTGTCAGAGCTATAAAATAGGTCTTTTTCTTTTCACAGGAGGGGTCCTGTTTCAAATGAGAATTTCCTTCCCTACCCCAGACATGGAGGCTCCTGTGGACTTCGTATATAAAAAGAGTTCTTATTACAGATTAGACCACTTGTTAAGGTGCTCATGGATCACAACCTAGATTATCTGGAAAAAGTCATTATCTCCTAGGAACCATGATATTTGCAGGATATTACATATCAGGGAAGCTTAGACCACCAGATCAAGGCTTTTGTCTCAGTGGAAGCTTACACTGACATTCATGTCTCAGATGGCTGAGAAGCAAATGGCTGGGAAGTAGATGGCTGCAGAGGCCTTTTTATTCCCTTTCTTCCTGCATGGTACCCTATATAATTACAATGCTGATACTTTGGGAGGGTTCTTGTTGTGTTCATGATACCTTGCTGATAAAACACTTTGTGGTGTTTGGCATCCACCTAAAATTCTCAGTGCCTCATTTTTTTCATGTGTAAAATGATAGAGTTTGGTCAGTGAAATGTATAGAAATAAATGTGTATGCATAATATACCTATGAAAAATTTATAATTATTTTTGTGCTAGAACCTCCCTTCTCTCTCTATTCTTATTTTAGAAGCCAAGATGACCATATGACATGAAATAATGCATCAGATCAATGTCACTTTATGAACATGTTTTAGTCTTTCTGAGCAGTAATTATTGCCTTTGCAAAGGAAAAATTGGTAATCCAGTGAGTCAGGAGGCACAGGTGGAGGATCCTGAGTTCCAGGCCAGAGGTAGTCTGTGTAACTTAGCAAGATCTTATTTTATGATTAAAAAACTAAATAAAAAATGGGCTCTGGGTACAGCCCAGTGACAGTGCACTTGTTCAGTATGCATGAGGTTCTGGCTTCAACCCCAAGACCATGACATCCAAAACTAGTTTTATGACCCCATCCCTATCATCAAGAGTTTCTCACAAACATGAAAGAAATTTTAAAAATTTCACATAGGTTCCACTTGTGAAAAATGTCTAAGTAGCTGCTTTCAGACTAGTTGTGCCACAAATTGTGTGTAAATGCACAATTTTCAAATGGCTTTTTGGACATAGGGTTATGGTTACCGTGTTTTCTCAACCCAGAATTAGAACATGTGATCAGAAAAAATTGTATATATCTGCCAAATTGCTAGATGATAAATTAGTAATGCTGGGCTGAGGCTTAGCTCAGTTGGTAGAGTACTGTTCTGCATTGTCTGAGACCCTGGGCTCATTCCCCAGTACCAAAAAACAAAACAAAACAAAACAAAAAGGGAGAAGGACGTGGCAGCCCACTCCCCAAACAATCTACCATTGAAAACCCTATGAACAGCAGAGAAGCACTGACATAGGCCAGGCATGGCATCATGTTTTGTTCTGTTGTCACTAGAACAGGGTCACTATGAGTTGGACCTGACTCGACAGCACCTAACAACAACAAGAATAACAACAACAATGAGAACAAGTTGAAATATAATTGAAAGGCTTAAATAATAAATGGTAAGTGCAATTGTTGATCAGAATGCCCTAAGTGTTACATTTCCTCTCTTCTTTCTTTGGCTGGTCCTGCCTTTACCACTTTCTTGTCTTGGTTTCTCATATGCCTACCTTCCAAGAGTACTTTTAATAAAATTTCAGGGCTTATATTTCAGGAATCATTTTTAAAGGAAAATGAGAGACCTGTTCTAGAGAAGGTGATGGTGAGACTCATAAGGAGAACTAAGAGGGCTGAAAGCTTTTCCCAATCTCATCGTTTCTCCAGAGCACTGCCAAGAGAATGAAGAGGTGAGCTCATGTGACATTATCACCTCTCATGTTTGGAGTCATTTCTTTTGGAATTGATAGAAGGGCCAGATGTGCTTCAGAAAGAGAGTGTGCATTTGGCTCTGGAGGGACTCAGAGCTTTTAACAACCCCTTAAAAATGCCCTATTAACCTTACAGTGGTTCCCAGAGGATTCCAAAAGACCTGCTTTGTGTCATTTTGCCCACAGAGGTTTTGGGAAGAGATGATAGGAGGCAATAGGAATGAGAGAGTGTCAGGGTGGTTCATTTAAAAGGTATCAATGCCCAATCAGAACTAGTAGGCTGCCTGATGAGTCTTGAGTTGTCAAACTGGCTGGGAGACACTATGGGAGGATAATGAGGATGGCTGACACTTTTAGGAAGAAGTGATTGAAATCTTCTCCTACTGTCCATTTAGAACAGGGCCTATCTATTATAACTGAAAGATTTTTAAGCAAGTTTGCTGCATTGCACAGCTCCAAAGGCACCATTTGCATTACAATCTATGTGAATGTCATTCCTGGGGTTGTGTAGTTGTGTTGTGAAAAATCTGGTATATAGGACTTTAGTTCAATGCCTCATTTATAATTTAAAGAGTACTGGAGCTCAGAGAAGCCAACGTCCTGCCTAAAGCAGTCACAGTGAGGAACCAGTGGCCAAGTTTCTTCACTTTCAGTTCAGAATCTTTCAGCTAAATTTGTGACTACCAACCTGTGGGTTGCAATTCTCTAAGGAGAATTATTGCAAGGAGTCCTCTGTGTGTGTGTGTGTGTGTGTGTGTGTGTGTGTGTGTGTGTTTCCCAATCGATGTATACTAAGAGTACTATTATTTTCATGCACTAGGTTTTCATAATTTCTTTCATCAAAATGGGCTCTTCATGCTGCTTATGGTAGTACACATCTGTTATCCCAGAGACTTGGGAGGCAGAGACAAGAGGATCTCATGTTGAAGGCCAGAGGCAGCTTGCATAACATAGTGAGACCCTCTCTCAAAACAAAAATTAAAAAAGGAAGCCAGGCATGATGGTGCCCACCTATAACCCCAGTGACTCCAGAGGCTGAAGCTCTGGAATCAGTATTCACAATCTGGCAAAAGGAGATGTAAGTTCGAGGTCAGAGGTAGCCTGTGTAACTTACTGAGACACTCTCTCAACATAAAAGATGAAAAATGGGGAAAATGTGCTAGGAATGCAGCCCGGTACTATAAAAATTAAGTAAATGAAATAAATAAATTTTTGTTGTTAGATGCTGTTGAGTCATGTCTGACTCATTGTGACCCTCATAGGGTTAGTAAATAATTAAATAAATAAAGTGGCTAGGGTGCAGCTCAATGGTAGAGTACTTGGAAAGTATACATGAGGTCTTGAGTTTAACCCTTAAGTACCTCAAGATAAAATAAAATCAGGGCTCTTCATGAAAGATTAAGTTGGCAACTACAACTTTGTCTGCCAATCAAACTGTCTGTGTTGCTCACATTTTTATTGCTAAAAAGAGCATAAACAATCCCTTTGAAATATGACACCTTGAGATGCAACTGCCAGGTAGAGTCTGTATTATGTTTGGCCATCCAATGAGACTCTTTTATTTTGTCCTGAAAATATATCACAGTGAGAAATGACATGCTCATGGAAAAAGTTTCAGATTAAAATCTAAATCTACTACTAACTGTGTGACCTTGGACCACACATATATCCTCTTCTTTACTTAGCAGGAAACTACTGAGTACTCAGTAGTTTGAAGAATTTTCCTAATGTGGAGACCTAGGTAAAAGAATCAGTATTCACAGTCTGGCAAGAAGAGATGAAACAATTGCCATCCTGTGCAATAAATTCTGTAATCATTGTGTTAACTGTTCATGATGGGATACAAGAAGAGTGTACTCTAATCCAGGAATGTGAAAGTGAAGGTTAGAAAACTCTTTTTGGATAGCTAATGCAGAAAATGAATTGTGAAGCAAAATTAGTTATCAGCAAGTGAAGAAGGAAGAAAAGGCAAGCTTTTTAGACAAAGAGAGTGCCATGTGCAATGGCAGAACAGGCTGGAATACTATGGTCTCTGTGGCTCAATTTTCTTACACCCAATTCCTTGGAACCTTGGATTGCTAAGGAGAGGCAAGCTGTAAACCTGTGACTTATATTCTGGTTTTTAAGAGGCTTAAATAAAAACCATAAAATCTCCCATCTAAGTTCTGCAGAGACTAACTAAAATGTCAAGATTTTTAGCCTTTAATTTTAATTATATAAACTAAGTTATTTTCTCAGAATGTCTCATGTGCATCAGCTCCTTTTGAGAATTATTGGTAGAACTGATTTATAATAATGAGAAATATAAACACTGCTACTTATTAAACACAATTTGATAAGAGTTTCTTTGACTATGGGATTAATGGAGGAGGGTGTAGTTAAATATATGAGGTTCTAGAGTGCCTTTTGTTTTCAGTACTGGGAAGTTGAACCCAAGGCCTTGTACATGATAGGAAAGTGTTCCACCATTGAGCTGCATCCTAGCCCTTTTGATAACTCTTATTTTTGAGATAACATCTCTCTAAATTGACCAACTGCCTCTGGTCTGGAACTCCCAAGTAGCTAGAATTACAGGCATGGGCCAAAGAACCCAGCTTCTAGAGTACTTTTATATGCTTTTGGGAAGCAGGGCATTAATTGATATTCCTGGCATATAGATATTGCTCAAGAACCATAGGTTGAATTAATAAACTAGATATCTAGGTTGCAGGTTGTATTACTTTTGAAACCTTTTGATTCTTTTTCTTGTTTATTAGCTTTCAGATCCAAATTTCACTCATTGTTTCCCCTCCTTGAGATAGAGAAAGCAAGAAATAGATAACCAATTGTTGTTGTTAGGTGCCGTCGAGTCGGTATCCGACTCATAGCGACCCTCATAGGGTTTTCAATGGCTGAGTGCTTCGGGATTGCCTTGGGAGTGGATTGCCAGGCCCTTCTCCCATTTTTACGGTGCTGGGAATTGAACTCCGGTCCTCAGAGACTGCAGCGCAGCGCTCTACCCACTGAGCTAAATCCCAGCCCAGATAACCAATAAGCTTATCAAAATGCTTGGGTTTCCACTGGGCACCATGGTGCACATCTGTAATCCCAGCTACTCAAGAAGAGAAATTGGATGGTTATGGTGCCCCTTTACCATTTCCTCCATCTCAAAAATCTGTTCATGTAGATTTAGTCTTTGGTTTTGGCTTTAACGCTAGCAGACTCACCACTTTGACATCTATGCTGTCGTCTCTGTAATAGTGTTTGGCTTTTGTTCATCTGTTAAATGGGAATGAATATTAATACTTACATTTTAAGATTCCCATGAAGATAAAATGAAGGCACTGACATAAAATATCTAACACAGAGAACATACATTAAATGATTACTACCATGAGGGAGGCAGCAAAGAGTACTGGTGATGGCTTGAATTTGAAATAAGAACAACTTACATTTTCTGATTGTTTTGTGATCTTAGGTAAGATAATTTACTTTTCACAAATTCTTTTCCCAATGTATTGGGAATAAAATTTATTTACAGAATATATGTGAAGATAAAATTAATAAATGTCTGGGACAGGGCTAACACAGTGCCCAGAACATAAAAGATAATATAAGTAGAAAGGATCTCTCACCCATACTGAATAGTGAGAAATCTAGAAGTAGAAGCTTCCACTGGACAATTCATCATTGGAGCTGTAGGATCTACAAGAGTGCTTGGAATCTAGGAAGCCCTTAATAAACATGGATTGAACTGAACTGAATTTTTAAAACTCATAGATAGGCCTATTTAATACTTAGACTGGATAGTCATTCAGCTTAAGATTTCTCAAATAAGGGCACACATGGATTAGGAACATGAGAAATCTGTAGGATCAAGATCCAGATTCTAATGTCAGGGAACAAATTGTGCTGTTTTGCTTCAAAATTAGGGATTGCTTTGTTCTAAATCATGGACACTGACAGCAGAAGTTTGAGGATATTTGTCTTAGTGATCATGTGTAATAGAATTCTGTTGTGCTCCAAAAGCCTACTGATTATGTTTTGTTTCCACCCAGAAAATTCTTACTCTTCCGATCTGTGTGCCCTGAATGAATATTGAGGTGTCCTAACTCATTTTTGGGAGCAGCGTATAGAATGCTTCTCTAATCAGCCTATGGATTGTAAGTCTTTGAGTTATATGGCTACTTCTGGTATACAGAGACCTACATGCATCCAAGATCAGGAAGGCTTTGCAGTGTTGTCACAGTTACAGAGGGAAGCTAGGCATGACAACTTAAGGGGCCTATTCAGTAAACGTCACCCTTTGAATTCCATCTACTCACACTCTTAATTTCTTTCTTTTTTTTTCTTTTTCTTCTTCTTCTTCTTTTTTTTTTTTTTTGTGGTTCTGGGGGGATGAACCTTGGGCTTCATGCATGCTTTGTAAACACTCTACCATTTGGCTCCTCCCCCCCCAGCCCATCTTTTACCTTTTATTTTGAGACAGGGTCTTGCTAAACTACACGGGTTACCTCTGGCCTTGAACGTGTGATCCTCCTTCCTCCGCCTCCCACATTGCTGGGATTACAGGTTTGTGTTACTGTTTCTGGCTCAAGATAATTCTTTTTTTACATTGGGTATCAAACCCATGGCTAAGTACTTTACCACTGAACTATATCCTCAGCACCTCACACTTTTAATTTCTTAAAGTTATTTTGTGATCATCTAACCGTGGTTAGAAAAAGGAAATGCAATTAGACTCTCTATTAGAGGTCTGTTGTGGTTTATATATAAAGTGTACCCCAATATGCTCATGTGTTGACAACCCCAGTTGGTGGAGCTGGTCCTTCACAGGTGATTGAATCATGAAGATTTTTATCTAATCTAAAGGGTAATCCACTGAAGGAGTCATAATTGGATGGCATCATTGGGAGGTGGTGGAAACTTTTGGATATGGGAGCCTGGTTGCAGGAAGTGGGTCAGTGTTCTTGGAGCTAAGTCTTGTCCCAAGCCTCTTTCTTTGTTTCATGCTTATCTTTCCATCTGCTGTGGGGCAAGCAGCTCTGCCATAATGTTTGGCTTGCTTCAAGTCAAAATCAAGGATTTTGTACATGGACTGAAAACTTTGAGACTATGAGCCAAAATAAATTTTTCTTTACTTAAGTTGTTTTTCTCAAGTATTTGTCACTGCATCTGAACACTCACTAACACAGGGTCCATTTGAGGAATGCTGCTATTTTAAGATAAAGAACTTGAGCCAACTTGAAAACAAAGCCTTTCACTATGAGTATAAGAGAGCAACAAGATAAGAAGTTAGCTTTGTTTGAATGGTCAGGAGGTAGGGGAGGGGCAGGGTCATATTCAAGAAAGGCTGAACCTCACCAAGTTGTGGTTGCTACAAGGTACATCTTCAAAGGATGCTTTAAGACTCAAATTGAATCCTCTCTGTTTTCTTCAGAAGAATAAGCAATTGACAGTAGGGGCCAATCAATGGTCAAATCTTGGTTCTAGAGAAGTTGTTGTCATCAATCTGTTGCATTCTGCATTCTGAGCAAGAGTAGCCTTTCAGGGAAATAGACCTCAGATCCCAGGATATGAGATTAAGAAAAGTGTTGCTGCTGTTGTTAGGTGCTGTTGAGTCATGTCTGACTCATACTGATCCTATGTACAATAAAACAGAACATTACCCGACACTATGCAATGCCCAGCACTATTGTCAGTGCTTCTGTGCCCAGGCCCAACCCTGCTTAGCTTCCGAGATCTGATGAGATTGGATGCCAGGGTGGTAATGACTGCAGGCTCAAGAAAAGTATAACTGGTGCTTTTCCATATTTTTCTTTTTCCTCACTATGCCCAATAAGTTTGCAGCCCTAGCACTCTGGCATCCGATCCCACCTGATTTTGGAAGCTGAACAGAGTTGGCTCAGTTAGTCCTTGGATGGGAGACTACCTGGGAATACCAAGTGCTCCAGGCTAGTGAGAAGGACCTGGCAATCCACTCCCAAAACAATCAGTCCTTGAAAACTCTGCAAATAGCAAAGAAGCACTGACAATAATGCTGGGCATGGCACAGTGTCGGAGAGTGTTTAGTTTTGTACATAAGGTCGCTATGAGTCAGACCAGACTCAACAGCACTTAACTATCACAACATACCTAATAAATAAACAGTACAACATCTTCTTTTAAAAGGATGTTTAATTTGACTGGATCATGTGGGTTGCCTAGGAAGAAGTGGAACAGACTGTGCACAAATCAGGTGGCTAAAAATTATTCTGAACTGCCTTTTTTTCTAATAGTTCTACAGACATTATCATTTCACATGATCACATATACAACTTTAATTCATTTACCTTATTTATAGTAAGAAACTCAAAATCATATAAACCATTGCATTCAGTAATTGTGATGTCATGAAGACCACCTAAATACTTTGTCTTCATCCTCCACAAATTCCAGGCAATGCTTATTCTTCCTTTTAACCTACCATGCCCCCATTTATCCTTGACTCTTCACCATTTTATAGCCTATAAACTAATTGGCAACAACAACTACCAGTAATACTCTCAACATAGAAGCTTAGAAAAAGAAAAAATTATTAAGCTCATAATAACTACATTGATTATTTTTGTGTTTAATATGAAAACAAATGGAGATAATATCTTTCATTGCCAAATACCCTGCATGACTTCAATCTTTAGACACTAACTCACCTGGATAGAGATTTTACTCCAGGAGATGTGATCTTCATTTCTGTGGGGGATGAGTCCTTAGTAGTCTTGCCAACATGAAATTGGGGTCATCTTCCATTAACCTTCTTTTTTGGATATATGATACTACAAAGAGTTGCCTGGTAAACCTCCAAGTTCCAGAAGTCTCCTTACAAACTCCTTGCAGGCATAGGATATATAAAAGCCATTTATCTGTTTATATTTCACATTAATATTTTGGCCAATACTAGGGTTAAAAGTTTAATCAGTGGCTCAAGGAGCTAAGAATGTCTACAAAGCAGCTTCAACTACAATTTAGTCTAAGCATTATTGTACATGAATGGATGAATCATTCTCGTGGGTACTAGAGTCTACAGGACACTAGAGTTCAGACTCACTAGAATGCGAAAAAAATTTGAAAGTGATTGGTCCTCATATAACTTGGCTGTGGAAGAAACAGCGTCATATATGTGTTAGTGGTTCAAGATATGTGCCTTTAAAATTACATAGCAAATCATAGATTAATGGTTTTTTTTGGCTGTCACTGAGACAAAGTTTTAAATAGGTCTTTTTGGCATTCAGTAAAGTAAGTTGTGTTTTGGGATGATAATTTACCTAATAATTCCTGTGATTCCAGGGTATTAGCCCATAACTCCCCACTTTTACTATAAAATGATGTCCTTTGGTTACAGAAAATGCTGAAACTTAAAAGCATTCAATAAATTCATAGATGATAGTGTTCTCAGAAGTCTGGTGGGTAGTGTTAGTCCAGGATAAGAGTCTATTTTGGTGATAGAGTGGGTAGGGGATGTGTTATTGAAAGAAGGTTGATGTAGCTAATGTACCACAAAATATGTCCTGATCCCCTCACTTGGGGATGCCAAACTGAGTGTAGTAGCTAAGGGTTAGTCTCTACCTTTGGGAAATTTAACATTTAGATGTGGAAGTATTTAAGTTAACCACAGTAAGATCTAAATTTCCTATTTCTTCCAATATAAATTTATAAATTTTAATTCTGAATTCAGTTCTACTTTTGTCCATGACTTTCCACTGTTATTTTTTATCACTATTTATTTGTTTTTGAAAAAGAGGGATGGGGTATAGTAGACATCAAAAATAATAATAAACAGAGGCTTCTAGGGAATGATGCCTGTTTTCTTGAGTAGGAAAAAATGTCAGTGAATCACATTTTTCTGGTTTTAGTTGTGAATTACAGAGAAGATAAATATGCTTTAGTTGTCAAAAAAGGAGCTGTTTAGAGTCCCTGAGAGGCTAATTTTAGTATGAGTAGCAAACTATGGAAATCAAACTACAACTTGACAATGGAATGAAGACATAGAAATAATGAACATGATCTTTGGGGATGTCTGGCAGTGAAAGGAGCAGAATAGGGTCTTCAGTAGAGAAGCAGCTTCATGTTGAGGCCCTTAAGCATGAGAAATGAATGGCTGTGTCCAGAGGCAGACATCACCTGATTGAGAAAGAAGGAATAGGTCAGGAATCAATCTCAGTTCTACAGTTACCTCTGTGGCCTTGGGCAATTTACTGGGCCTCTCTTGGACTCAGGTTTGTCCTTTGGCAAAGACAAATCCTTACTCCAAACCTTATCAGAGTAATATCTCTAGTTTGGTCCCATGCAAATTATCTATGTAATTTGGAAGCAAGGAGAAATTATTGCTTTGTTTAAGATCATTGTCCTTGTCCCCTGGAATTTTGGCCATTTAAGGTTAAAGAGTATAAATAGCTGTGAAAAACATCTTTGGCTTAAAAGGCATATAATTGGTGACCTTTTACAAACCTTAGCTAACATTCCACATAGAAAATTCCCTTCTGCTGCCAGCTTTTCCAAGGCAACATTGTGTGACAGGAAAAAACGGAGAAAAAGCATTCTGTTCTGCTTTATGCATCACCAACAAAATTGCCACTTAGGCCCTGATTCCAGCATCTTTATTGTTGGTTCTAATTTATGAAGCAAACATCAGAACACAGCTTGATTTTTCAGATGCCAGAATGAGTTGGCAATTCTAAAGTCTTGTTTTGACTTGCAGACTGATTGTATTTGAGGTTAAAGCTATGAAGGAGGCACAAATATGAGAAGCCAATATCCTGTGAAAATTTCTGCAATTATTGTTTTAGCTTTTAAATCTTTGGAGATGGAGTTTGTGCTAGGAAGGGATAGGAATTGGGTGTAGGCTTGTAGAGTTTTCTGTGTTAACATTTGATAACACCAGTGAATAAATAACTAAGTAAATATGATACTAGCACCTGAATGTACATTTTATCGAGTCAATTGTTCAAGATAAAAGTGGCTCCTATAGGGCTAGAAGCTATTAATTGTCTGGAAAACTAAGGGCCTACTTACGTCACACTGTCTGGAATTACTCAGAGAAGGAAAATATCAGGACATTCTATAGATGATATTGAAAGACAAAGAAAGCAGAGACCATAAATTTTGGCTTCAGTAGGATTGGCTGGTAATCTTCCAAATGTTCACCAAAGACTTCTGTTATAAAGTGGGATTTGTGAAATAATTTGAGGCAAAGAGGGAGAAGGATTCTTCAAGACGAGTTCTTAAGATCTTGGGATAGGGGCTGACTGAGAAAAATCTAAAAGTTTGGGTCCATATACATCTGGTTATTCAAGGCCTTTTCTAATCTTTTTTCATCTCACTTTTCTAGTATAATCCCTAATGTTTTCTTACACATGTGTACTGTCCTTATCAGTAGGAACACAATGTATATAATTACTTCCATCTCTACTACATACCCTGCAAGGGGCATTCCAAGTGTTAACTCAGTTTATTTTTTATAAGACATCTATGAGGTAGATATTACTATCCCCATTTTATAGATGAAGAGAACCAAGGCACAGAAAAGATAGTTCACTCTAGAAAAGTCACACAATATATCCATGGAATGGACAGGATTGAAAATTAAGCATGACTCTCTAGGCTTCAAATGGAAAATAGAAGCATTATAATATTCAGAGTGCTATAAGAGACAGAACAAGGTAGTTATGCTTAGTAGCCTATGAAGCTAGTTTCAACACTGATGGAGAGAGGATCCCCTCACTCTATCAGCTAGAGCTGTGTGCTGCCTGGGGCCAGGCCTCCTAGTGGGGGTAACTGGTAGGGAATATGCAATGATGTCAGTAGGATGGACAATAAAGCACACACACATACACAAACCCCAGAGCAACAAACAAACAAACAAAACCCCCAAACCAACACACTAAGGTCATGCCAAGACCAGTTCACATCATTGTTCAGTATAATAAGGAAGCAGAAAAGAATAATTTAAAACCTTTTCTGGTACAAGAGTAAAGAATGTTTCTAATGACTACAGAGGAAAACAATTACGGCTGTGGTAGACAGAATAATGGTCCCCCAAAGATGCCCATGTCCAAATCCCTATAATATTTTAAGATACTGTGCTGCTGGCTCTGAAGATGATGGAAGGGGCCCTGAGCCAGGTACATTTCAGACTATTGGACTTCATAAGTATAAGAAAATAGATTTGTTGTTTTAAGCTGCTAAGTGTGACAATTTGTTTTGGTAGCAACATAACAAACTTGTACCATAATAAACAAGAACTGAGCAAGAGTCTCTGAATAAAGGACATTTTTATGTGGGGGCACTACAGGGATAATAATTATCAATTGCTGAATGAAGGAGTAACAGAGTAAAAACGATTAATAGAAAGCCAAAGAAATCCCTGTGTCTGTTTCTTCAAGAGTAGCAGAAGTAGGTGTTGGTCCTTTGTTTTGCATTCTAATTCTTGAGAGAGCAGTTGTTTGCGTTAGGAATCACTCACGTGTATTCTGCAATTAGAAGAGCTGAAAGGATGGCTTCCTGTGGGTGTATCTGATGCATCAGAAGAAAGGTTTCTTTGCGTGACTTAGGCGTGGGTCCTGAAATGGCAGCCGCCGTGTCTGTAGCTCCCACACGCCAACATGGGTGTGGTTCAGAAGTAGGGTTGGCCTTAGGGTCAATCTAGGAAGGATTCCCTGTGTCAATGCTTTAAGAGGAAACTTAGGTGCTGAGGTGAAGGAAACAGATCTAGTGCAAGGGCAGGCAAAAGGGGTATTACACGCAAGGAAACAACCTGCAAGGCTCAGGGCAAGAAGTGCATGTGGGAGGGCTGCGAGTGAATACTCTTGCTTAGTGTATTCGATAGGTCCAGCATTAAGACAGAGTGGATGGTGAGTGATTACATATAAAGCTGGAGGGTGAGGCAGGTGTTTGGATGTGAGGAATAGCTAGTCCCCAAAGCCTCATGCTTTAGAAGGCTTCTTATTGTTGGACTGTAAGCTTGTCACAGGCAGTAGCCACGGTCATCTTATTTATCATAGGATTCTTAGGGCATACTATAGCTCCTGAGATAAAGTAAGATTCAGCAAAAAATTGTTGCTGGAAGGAAAAGAGTGGAAGGAGAAGGAGAGGAAGGAAAGAAAGTAAGAACAGGAGAGAAGTGATAGAAGAAAGAAGGGAAGGAAGGAGGTTAAATTGATCTACCCTCAAGTATAGGGAGTTACAGCTATATCACAATGGACTGAAATAACTGTGTGAAAAAAAACAAAGGATACTGAAGATCATTATCTCCTACATGGTCAGCTTTCTTGTTTGGATTCATTAGTAAGGTAAGGAGTGTATTTGAATGTCATAAGCCGACTGGTTTCCCCAGGAAACAGATTCCAAGACTGAGATTTGCTCACAGAAGGTTTGTTGAGGAATTCCTTCAGCAAAAACACATTGAGGAGTGGACAAGAAAAGCGTATTGAGTAGACAGGAAATGGGAGTTTGGATGCAGTTGTAACAGTGGCCTCAGGCAATCCCACCAGATGCTGTGAAGTTAAAGAACCTTAACAGAGGTTCTGAATAGAAGCAAGACCTCAAGTCTGTATCCTGCCACAGATCCTTGGATTCAGGCTGCTACTAGGAAGGGAATATATTTTGTGCAAACCACGTTCCTGAAAAAGGACACTCCTGTGGGCACACATGTAAGCCCAGCGTCCTGAGGCCAGAGGCAGCCTATGCAAGTTAACTAGACACTGTCTCAAAATGAAAAACAAATACAAAAATAATGTCTGGGGGTACAGCTCAGGGGTAGAGCACTTCCTTACCTGGGTTCCACTCCCCAGTACTGAAAAAAATTAATAACTAAGTAAAAAATATGAGGACAATCCCTGGGAAAGGACTCATTTGCAAGCCTCAGCAGGCAGCACTTTCCCCAACTGTGGGAATGAATGCCTCCCTTGCAAAGAGGTAGGTCTGTAATCAGAATTCAGGAAATCAGAAAGTTTATGTTGTTGTTGTTGCTGTTAGGTGCTGTGGAATAGAGTCTGGCAAATAGTGGCCCTATATACAACAGAAATAAATACTCTCGACACTGTACCATTCCTGGCACTATTGTCAGTACTTTTCTGCTATTCACAGGGTTTTCAATGGTGGATTGTTTCAGGACTGGATTGCCATGTCCTTCTCCCTAGACTGGCAGCACCTGATATTCTTAGGTGGTCTCCCACCCAAGGACTTAGGAGTATCTACTTTTCCTCTGTGGGCTGGGATTTAGCTCAGTTGGTAGAGTGCTGCTCTGCAGTCTCTGAGGTCCCAGGTTCAATTCCCAGCACGACAAAAATGGGAGAAGGATGTGACAATCCACTCCCAAGGCAATCCTGAAGACAATCAGCCATTTAAAACCCTATGAGGGTCACTATAAGTCAGAAACGACTTGATGGCACCTAACAACAACAACATTTCCTCTGTACCAGTAATAGCTATCATTGAGGCAAAAGACGTTAAATCATGCTGCTGCCTATAATTATGCTCACAGTCCAATGGGGGAGACAGATGTGTAAAAACAAAGAAAAATAAATCACAGCAACAACAACAACAAAATGGTATGTGTGCTAATAGAAGGATGTGTGAAAGGCACAGAAGTAAAAGATAGAATTATAGGTGACCCAACAATTCCACTTGTTGATATCTGCCTAGGGGATATGAAAGCATATGTCCTCACAAAAAATTGTGCATGAATATTCATGGTGACATTACTCAACAACAGACCAAAATTGAACAAAATGTCCATCAACTTGAACTAGATAAATATAATGTGGTATATCCATGCTGCAGAACATTATTCCTTAAAAAGAATGAAGTACTGAAACATGCTACAACTTGGATGAACTTCAAAATCATTATATTTAGTGAAAGAAACCAGACAGGAATAAATGCATATTGTATATAAGAGTCCATTCATATAAAATGTTCAGAAAAGGCAAATATTGTGGAGACAACCAGATTACCAGCTGCCTAGCATTGGGCATAAGAATGGGGAAGGACTGTGAATAAGTTAGAGGTTTCTTTCTTGAGTGATGGGCATGTTCTCAAATTGGTTCACCATGATGATTGTAAAACTATAAATATTCTAAAAAGTATTGGCTTAATATAGGTGATTTTGTTACAGAAATTATTCCTCACCAAAGCTGTTAATAAAAATGATAACAATTTAAAAATATATGGGAGAAACTTACTTCACTAGACTGAGACAAGGTAATATAGTCAGAGAAACTATGAGAGAATTTAGGTCACTTGAGAAACCTTTTTCAACATGGATTCTGTTTTATATGCCTGCAACCCTGCCACTGTGGTGTCAGATCCCATCAGATCTTGGAAGCTAAGCAGGGTCCGTCCTGGTTAGTACTTGGATGGGAGATTTCCTGGGAACACCAAGTGCCATAGGCTTGGGAGAAGGACCCAGCAACCCACTCCCAAAAAAACAATCAGCCATTGAAAACCCCAGGAATAACAGAGAAGCACCAATAATATTGTTTCACCTGTTGTATGTAGGATTGTTATGAATCGAACACCGACTTGACATCACCTAACAACAACATCTGTTTTCTATGTGGAAATGTGTGAAGGGTAGAAAGGATGAGGGCAGTTTGCATGTGATTGGTACTTGGAAGCCACATTATGCAGGATGTTTTAATGCTATGATGTTGTTGTTAGGTGTCCAACTCATAGCAATCTTATGTACAATAGGTGAAACACTATTGTCATGCTTCTTTGCTATTCATAGGGTTTTCAATGGCTAATTGTTTTTTGGGAGTGGGCTGCTGGGTCCTTCTCCCAAGACTACAGCACCTGATGTTTCCAGGCAGTCTCCCATCCAAGTACTAATCAGGTCCGACCCTGTTTAGCTTCCAAGATCTGACAGGACTGCACACCATAATGGTATGCCTGCAGGCAATGCCATGGTAAGGAGCCTGAAGTTATTATGTTAAGGCCTTTACACAGGCTGTCTTCAAACCTGGAGTGTTCTTTCTCTATTTTTTCTCGTTTGTTTTGATGCATGGCTCCTGCTTCAGTTCTTAGATTAAAAATAACCTTTTAATGGTGTGTTCTCTGATCACTTTATCCCAAAAGGTTCTACCCTGTGCTCATCATTATTTTCCACCAAATATTTTTATTTATTTATTTATTTACTTACTTATTCATTTATTTCTATCTCATTTCAGTGCCTCATCAGGCAGTAGATGAAGATTCAGTCTATTTTACTCCCTGGAGTGAGGACACTAAGAATTAAAACCAGACGTTCCAGCTTTCCAGCTGTGTAACCTTAAAACATCTTACCTGACCCATTAACTTTCATCATTCCCCTGTAAAATCTGGTAAATTTGACATCTTAGCCTTAATGTGAAGATTGCTATAACAGGTATACAGATTCCTTATGAATACTAAATCTCCATGAAAACTTAATGAATTTTTATAAATGAATAGTGAAATTTGCTGAAAATAGTATTAATAATTTATTAAAAGTTAGCTTTCCCTATAAATTTAATGAAACATATTGCATAATAAAGTATTAGTGGTTAAATAAATAATAAATATTATATTACAGTATTTATTTAAGATTTAGGGTATATTTTACATATATCAATTAGTCTTCATAAGAACATAGTCATGTATATAGGGATTATTTGCTCCGACATAGCTGATTACAGTGAGCTATAATTTAGGGCATCTCATGTTTGCTTTTTAAATTTTCTTATTTCTTCATTTCATGCTTGTTAATATTATATAAAAATTACAAGTTAAAAGACCTAAATGAAAACCCCAGAGAGTCTCTTATGTAGAAAGCATGATTTACATGTGTGTGTGTGTGTGTGTGTGTGTGTGTGTGTGTGTATAAATAATGCTTGTGAGGCAAAAAATTGCTTGTGAGGCAAAAAGGGCAGATATAGATCATGTCTGTAAGGAGTATGTATTTTAGAAGGAAAAATAAGCTGTAAAAACTTAGAATGCAAGGTGGAAAGGAAAAAGTTTCATATACAAGAGATGCAAATGAAATGTGTTTAGAGGAGGAAGAGAATGCCAGTAACTAGAGAGAGCAAGAAGGGCTTCAGTTAAGTGACAGTGTGGAGAGTACACTTTGTGGTAGCATCGCAAAAATGGAAGAAGGACCTGGCAGCCCACTCCCAAAATAATCCTGAAACAATCTGCCACTGAAAACCGTATGAGTAGCAGAGAAGCACAGACATAGTGTCAGACATGGCACAGTTTCTGGGAGTGTTTTGTTCTGTGGTACATATGGTCATTATGAGTTGAACCCAACTCTACAGCACCTAATAACAATTGGTGGTAGATTAGGTTTTTTTTTTTTTTTTTTACTGAGGTTCAAGCGTGATGGCAGACAGCAGAAATGCCATAAGCAAACCCAGTGTTGTGGACACAATATGAAATTGTTCAGACATCTACAGTCAGGTGACTAAGAACATGGGAGATAGTTATAGAGATGATATTGGGAGGAATAAAAAAGAGACTAATGGATTGTCCTGTAAAGAGTCAACTGATAACTTGGGGTTAGTAGTAAAATGGAGTACTACAATCAATTGACAAGCATGTACTGGGAATGTAATTATGTCATGCAGAAACCAGACTGCTTTGGTTGTATTAATTACACTGTATGAGTTCTAAGGAAGTTACATAGCATGAAAAAAGCACAGATGTATATGAGGAGGTTGTTGTTGTTAGGTGCCATCGAGTAGGTGTCTGACTCATAGCGACCCTACGTAAATAGGCAAAATTCTATTGTCAGTGCTTCTCTGCTACACATAGGGTTTTCAATGGCAGATTGATCTTTGGAAGTGGGTTGCCGGGTCCATCTCCCAAGCCTATAGCACCTGGTGTTCCCAGGCAGTCTCCCATCCAAGGACTAACCAGGCCAGACCCTGCTTAGTTTCCAAGATCTGACAGGATTGGATGCCACAGGGCTACAGCCTTAAGCATGAGGAGGTTAGACTTTCTAAAATGGAGAAAGAAGTTGAGCAAGCACATCTCTGTAGTCACAAGTACATTACCATTCTTTTAAGCAACTCAGAGAAACATGTTTGTGATCAAAACCTTGAAAAGTAATGCTCCTCTCAAATTCATACAATTTTTTTAAAGCAAACAATTTCTTTTCTTATCTTTTTTTCCCCTTAAAGTAACCATGGATGAGCATCTGGCTATCCACTGCCTTTCAGTAGAAAGAATGGCCACTTTGAGTATTTTTCATTTATTAATAAATGAAGAAAATTGAGGTATCTGTTTATACCCTATTTGAAAATAACAGTTCTGAAATTACACTAAAATGGATTTATTTTAGGGAGCACTTTTAGGCTTTTTAGCTATCACCATTTCTAAATTCAGCTCAGAAGGAATGTTTTTTTTTTTTTTTTTCAGTTTGTACTTTAGAGCAAATACTAATTATGTTTTTGCTTTTTAATAACTTCTTCAATTTATAGTTTGAAATAGAATTTTGGTAGAATATGCCAAAATTTCCAATGCCAACTTTATCTATCCAAATATAAAAATCTCAATTTTTCCATTTAACATACATGTGCACACACACACACACACACACACACACAGACATACACACACACCTTTTTTTTTTTTATTTTGAGTGGTTCTGTTGACAGATATTTGGTTGAAATTTATCTCATTGAATGTTGTTCTTTTTTTTATTTTGAGAATCTTTACCTTAGGTTGTATGATTAATTGATAATTTACATTAATAAGGATAAAATATTCAGACCTGCCAAAATGTACCCTTACAATAAATAAAACACAGTGTCCATTGTACTTGTAATGTAAGTCATTGACAAGACAGTGGTTGCCATAAGGTTGGAGAAGACCTGTGCTGCAATGAACTTACAAAGACTGTTGTTGTCATTGTTAGGTGCTGTTGAGTGGGGTTCAACTCATAGTGATCCTATATACAACAGAACGAAACACTCCTGACACTGTGCCATGCCTGACTCTATGTCAGTGCTTCTCTGCTAGTTAGAGAGTTTTCAATGGCTGATATTTGGGGATTGTTTTGGGAATGGGCTGCCATGTCCTTCTCCTATTTTCATAGTGCTAGGGATTAAACCCAGGTTCTCAGAGAGTACAGAGCAGTACTCTTCCAACTGAGATACCCCAGCCCCTGCAAGGACTGTTGTTGTTAAGTGCTATGTAGGAATGAATATTTAGAATATTCTACTAGAGACTATGAAGAGCCTTTGAAGGATTTTTAGCAAATTGAATGATCTGGTAAGTCTTGAATTTTAGAAAGGTCATTTTAATGCCAAAGTAAATGAGAACAGGATGAGAAAAATAGATGAAGTTGGAGACAGAGAGAAACCTAAACCAGGGAGAACATTCAGAAGTCTACCAATATTATTCAAGTGAGATATGATAGTATGCTAGATGGGAACAATAATGTAATGCCTTTTAGGAAATATAGTTAGCGCAATTCTGTGGTTGGATGAGCCAGGAGTGAAGAATAGGAATATTTAAGATGTAGGTTTCTGGAGCTAGTGAAAGAAGTATTAAGAATAGAATGGAAGAAGGCAGTTCTTTGGAGAAAGAGGCTTAGCATTGGAAATCTCTAACCTGGCCATAAACCTTGAGGTTAATGTTAGAGAAAATAATGAATTTGAACTTAAGTTGAAAGAAAATTTAATGAAAACATCAGAGCCATCATCATAGTGACAGGAGCCCTCTACTTGGAGCCAGTTTGGACAAAGAAGGGCTCTGAAGGATTCCACAGAGAGACTGGGCAAAAGATAGCTTGTCAGGTTTTCCAGGAGAAAACAGATGAGAGAGAGAGAGAGAGAGAGAGAGAGAGAGAGATCAAAATGGTACCATGACAGATTAGGAGAGGGTTCTGAAGGATTCAAGTTTGAACTTCTATTTTATTTAGCTTAATCTCCTCTTTTTGTGAATCATAAAAGTATCTCCACCCCAAATGCCTACCTGCTGCACAAATGTTGCCTTGCTGTGTAAATGGAGTCACTGATATCTTCAAATCATTTTATAGGTGTCTTTTTCCTGCAGCTATACCCCCATATATCTGTCAACTTGTCGTGCTGTGGGAGCTTGCATGTTGCTGTGATGCTGAAAGCTATGCCATTGGTATTTCAGATACCAGCAAGGCTATCCCTGATGGACAGGTTTCAGCTGAGCTTCCAGATTATAACAGACTAGGGAGAAAGACCCAGCAGCCCGCTCCCAAAACAATTAACTGTTGAAAACCCTATGCATAGCAAAGAAGCACTGTCAAATATGGTGCTGGAAAATGAGCACCAGGCTGGAAGACATTCAAGAAATGACTGGGGAAGAGTTACTTCTTCAAAGTATAGTCAACCTTAATGACAGGAATGGAATAAAGCTCCTGAGACCTTGTTTTGCTGGTGTGGCTCCACTGAAAATGAGAAGAAACACAGTGTATGCAACATTGGGCTCAAACATAAAAAGATCATGAGCACATCACAGCATTGGGTAGTGTTGCATATATTCTTCTGTACATAGGGTGGCTATGAGTTGGATCTGACTTGATAGCATCCAACAGCAACAACATCCATTGGCAAAATTATGTTGTCAGCCTTGATCTTGCCTCTTCTGGCAGAGGGTTTGTCCTTGATCTTGTTTGAAGTATGTTATCCTTTTCTACTTATATTCTCATCAGTACATAGCCAAAAGAATACTTAAGCATTGTAGAGAAACAAATTTTGTAAATTTTATCAAATTATTAACCACAAAACTTTAATATTTCAACATCTCTCCTCATATCAGATAAAGATAACGAATACAATTTAGGACACACTGGGGTTGGGTGATTGTGCAACATCTGAATGGAGATGCTTAGTAAGGCAGCTTAATATTTGATCTGACAATCATGAGAATGTGGCAAAATACTTGCACACCATTGATTTATGAGAAGAAGTGTACTATGGTTTGGATGTGGTTTCAATATGGTAAGCTCTGGTAGTCAATGACACAACTCTCACATTATTGTTATAAATTTAAAAGAAGTGGCATAAAGAAAAAAAGGGGGCATACCCAAGTCACATATGTAAAATTATGACATCCTCACCTTTCTTTTCATTCTCACTACCCATGTACTACTCAATATGGCTATAAGTTACTTAGTCATAACTGTATTGTTGTAGTAAACTTTCATCTGCAACTATTCTCCAGAAAGCTGTTAGATTGACACTGCTAAACATTGAGTTTTACTTTATTATTTCCTTGCTTAAACTATTTACTTGCTTTCTGGTCCCTAGAGAATCAAGTCCAAATTCTCTAGCTTGGTATTCAAGAGCCCCAGTAAAATTGCAACAAGCACTTATATAAGTTTTTAATTAAAGACATCCAGTCTCTATTACTTGCCAGATACTGCTAGACACTAGCTATAGAGCACTGTATAAGCCAGGTATATCCCTACTCTCACTGATCCTAAAGAAAGTAGAAAATGTAGACATTGAGTAAACAATCTTAATTATGAGTACTGTGAAGTGGGAGATATACGATGATATAATGCACATGTCATATAATGCAATTACTAGAGATAAGGAAATTCTCTGTATTTTTATTTTAAGGAAGACATGCCTTCTTGGTAGGAGTTAGACCACCACGGTGGGAAGGATGGTTTGCTGTCTAAATTCAGAATGACGAAACTTTATAGAATTTTATAGAATAAAAGTATGGAAAATTGAGGCTTGAGGCAGAAATAATGCGAGGAGCCAAGAAGGTTCCATATGTCATGTTTAAGGTACTGAGCTTTAACAGCAATAGAAAATCATGGCAAGGATTTAAAATTTTCACATAATAATAAATAATATTAAAAATGGTACTTTGGCTGTAGTATGGAAACCTAAACTAGATTAAGAGGCTTTCTGGAGGCACTATGGTTAAAGGGATGCTTAGGGAATCCAGATGTGATTTGATGGTGACATTTACTGTGTTTTTGGCAATGTAGCTGGAAAGAAGATAAACAAATAAAACCGACATTTTTAAAAGAAATTTGATCGAACTGTATTACTGATTGCATGTGAATGTGCTTTGTTCATTCTCATTTCCTTTCTTTGTCCTATACTTGTAATGTTTCTTTGGGAGAGATTTCCAACATGGCTTGGAAGACAGAATAAATTACCAATATTTTTTTCCTCTTCCAACGTTAAGAACTGTTATTTTTATATTTGGAGTGTGGGTTGATAAGCTTGATTTATCAGAGTGTCATTCTGGCTAAGGTATGATCAAAAGGTAGATCTCCATTTAGACCTTGATATTTCTCAGATTAATAAAAAAATCCATTTCATGGTTTCAAAATATACCTTAATCAACAAGTATCTCACATACTTACAATTTAATTTCAAGGGACACCAGGCCAGTACACCAGCAATCTGCTCTATTCCACTACTAGAGAAACAGTATAAAACTAGCATTTCGGGGATACCAAATTAATGATATTTCCTCTAGGAAAAATGGCTTTAAACAAAGGAGGACGAATACCGTGCAGACATGACAAATGCCTGTTTTACTTAAGTGCTCTTTCCTTTTCTTCCTTCATGAATATATTTCATATTATATACTGCCCAGGTATTAACATGAAAGATACATAACCTATGTGTACCACTGATGCATGGAACCTATTAAGGTTTCTCATGAGCACAAGAAGTACCATCAGCATCTGTCACTGTGAAAAACCGCATTTCTATTTTCAGAAGGGTTATACATTAGAGTAGATATACCTGGCACATTTTGAATGAGTTAAAGTGTTGGATCAAATTTAGCAGGTAGTATCCTTTTGCCTGCTCTTAATTCTGTGGGGTTACACAGAGGCATTCAGATTTCCTCTTCATATTTTCTCTCCAGTTCATTGACTTTTCATATAGTAGAAGAATCTGTTTAGAATGTGAGTGGTCCTGAGCCTACCACAGAGATATTATCTGCATATTAATATGGGTCTCTTTTTAGGAAAAAAATAACCTTGACCTTCTGAATCATACCAGTTGAAGAAAGCTATGGATCATGAATTGCTAACCTATTAATATTAATAAGCTGTGTGGAGGCAAAATCATGTTCATTTGCATAATCTTCTCTCTGTAGCTCATGAAATTAACATTGTTTAATGGCTTGAAATTGGATCATCTTTAGCCATACTGGTCATAATATCATTTCCAAAGGAAAAGATAAAGGAGTCTTGACTCAGTAAGCAGAAAACTGTTTTAAATTATAAGTACTTTGATTAGAAATCATTGTGACAAAAACAATGTTGTCTGTAGATGAGTGTAGATTTCCAAGGCAAATCTTAGAACAAAAAGCCCCTTCCTACCCAGTTTCCTTGACGATTTTCTCACTCAGAAATATTTTTTTTCTTGAATAACTACTTATGTAGTGGATATTGGGATAATTCTAAGCCCTGCATTCAAAGACTCCACTGTCTGTAGTGGAAAGGCAGTAACCAACTTTGTCCTTTGGGCTCTGGGAAAATTTTCACAGAGAAGGTGACATTGAAGAACATGTAGGAATTCTCAGGTTTAGAAGAAATAAAGCAATGCAGATAGAAGAGTGCATGTGCTATAAAAGGAGTTAAGTGTTTTGAAGAAAGAGGAAGAAGTACGATGCATGATTTACTATATAATTTGTAAGACTCCGTGGAAAAATGAAACTGCAGGGCCCTTTCTTTTAAAGAAAAGTAGGAAAAATACTATTAAACGTTTTTTTTTTTCTCATAGTCTTTCTCTTTGACTTGCTGTGGTGTTTATTTGCTATTTAATATCCGTTTAAGAAAAGACAAACTAAAAGCCAGGCGTGCTAATGCATGCCTGCTATCTCAGCATTAGGAGGCTAAAGCAGGAGAATCACTAGTTTGAGGCTAGCCTGGGATAGATAATGAAACTTAGTAAAAAAAAAAAAAAAAAAAAGTAAGTCATGAGTTTTTCCATTCATATTCATATTGTACATTACCATTTTCAAACGAAAATATAAGAGCATTTACCTCATATGTGGATTCAATGGAAACTTATAAGTCTTTCATAAAAAATACATGTATATGGATTTTATTATTACTGTAACAATGGAAATGCCACATAAAACTAAATCAACCGTTTCTATTTCTCATCTTCATATGTGCATATTCCATTAACATGGTCACTGTGGAGCTTACCTAGGAGTAAAAAAGACAGAAAGGAAAAAGAAATATAGGTAGGCCTATTGCTCCTTTCCTTTTATGTCAGCATGATCCAATAAGCAGCTGAGTAATATACAGAAATAATATGAATAAGAAAAACAGGATAGAATATCTGGACCATTTATATCTTTTAGAATAGGCTTTCTTTCTTTCTATATTCAGTATAAATTTTTATTCATCAAAAAATGTGGATTCTCACTGCTGTAGTGAATCCAGTTACTTTTACAAGTAACACACAAACCTTAAATTTGCTTTAAGTCTTGCCACACTCAAATGCATTGTGGGCCCACTGGAACTCTGTATTCAGGGGACTTCAAAAATATTATTTGCAAGTGTAGCAGTAAAACATTATAGATATGCATAATGTATATTATCTCGTCTACTCTGCACATGCTACATTGTTCCACTGGATATCACTTACAAAACACAAATTAAGGACAAAAATTTTAAAAAATTAAACACAGCAATCTTGCTGCTGTTGTTAGGGGCTGTCTAGTTGGGTCAGGTTCATGGTGACCCTGTGTACAACAGATGGAAATACTCCTTGACATTATGCCAGGTACGTGATCTTTTTTATATTTAAGCCCATTGTTACAATCACAGTGTCAATTCACCTACTTGAAGGTCTTCTTCTTCTTTTTTTTTTTTTTTTCCAGACCTGCTACTTGCCCAAACATGATGTCTTTCTCCAGGGACAGGTCTCTCCTGACAACATGTCCAAAATATGTCAGACATAGTCTAGCTGTCCTTGCTTCCAGGGAGCATTCTGGTTGCACTCCACCTTGGACAGATCTATTGAATCTTTTGGCAGTTCATGGTATATTTAATATTGGTCTCCACTACCATAATTCAAGCAACAATTCTTCTCCTGTCTTTATTATTCAGTGTCCAACTTTTACAAGCATATGATGTAATTGAAAATATGATGCACCTTCGTCTTCAATGTGACATCTTTACTTTTCAACAACTTAAAGAGATGTTTTGCAACAGCTTTTCCCAATGCAATGTGTCTTTTAATTTCTTGAATGCTGCTTCTGGGGGTGTTGATTGCAGAAGCAAATGAAGCAAAATCTTGGACAATCTCAATTTTTTCTCCATTTATCATAATGTTGCATACTGACCTAGTTGTAAGGATTTTTGTTTACTTGATGTTGAGGCACAATCCACACTGAAGGCTTTATTCTTTGATTTTCATCAGTAAATATTTCAAATCCTCTTCACTTTCAGCAAGCAGAGTTGTTAATGAGTCTCCTTCCAATCATGATGCCATATTCTTCTTCATAAAGTCCAGCTTCTCAGATTATTTGCTCAGCTACAGATTTAAAAAGTTCAGTAAAAGGATACAGCCCTGATGCACGCTTACCCTGACTTTAAACCAAGTAATGTTTCCTTGTTTTGTTTGAACAACTGCCTCTTGATCCACTTACAGATTCCTCATGAGCACAAGTGCATGCTCTGGTATTCCCATTCTTTGCAATGTTATCCATAATTTATTGTGGTTCACATAGCAAATGCCTTTGCCTAGTCAATAAAACATAGATAGACATCGTTCTTGTATTCTCTGCTTTCAGCTAACATCCATCTAACATCAGCAATAATGTCTCTGGTTCCATGCCCTCTTCTGAATCTGGCCTTATTTTTTGGCAGTTCCCTATTAATATATTTCTGCTGTCACTTTTCGATGATCTTTAACAAAATTTTACTTGTGTGATATATTGATGATATTGTTTGATAATTTCTGCATTTGTTTGGATCCTCTTTCTTGGGAACAGACACAAATATGAATCTCTTCTAGTCATTTGACAGGGTAGCTTTTTCTAAATCTCTTGACATAAACAAGTGAGCACTTCCAGTGTTGCATCTGTTTGTTGAAAAATCTTAACTGGTATTACATTAATTCTTGGAGCTTTGTGTTTCACCAATTCCTTCAAGGCAGCTTCTACTTCTTCCTTCAGCGTCATTGGTTCCTAATCATATGCAACCTCTTGAAATGATTGGTCATCCATCAATTCTTTTTGGTTTAATAACTCTGTGTATTCCTTCCATCTTCTTTTAAGGTTTCCTGTGCCATTTAATGTTTTCCCTGGAGAATCCTTCACTATTTCCATTTGAGGCTTGAATTTTCCTTCAATTCCTTAAGCTTGTGAAAAACAGTGTGTTCTTCCCTTTGGTTTTCTATCTCCAGCTCTTAACACATGCTATTATAGTATTTGATTTTGCATTTTTGAGCTGCCTTTTGAAATCTGTTAGTTTGTTAACTTTGTCATGTCTTCCTTTTACTTTAGCTACTCAACTTTCAAGGGTAAGTTCAGAGTCTCTTTTGATATGTAGTTTGGTCTTTTCTGTTTTCCTATCCTTTTAATAATCCTTTACTTTCCTCATGAATGTTATCTTTGATGTCATGCCACAACTTGTCTGGTCTTCAATCATTAGTGTCTAACACATCAAATCTGTTCTTGAGGTGGTCTCTGAATCCAGGTGGGATGTACTCAAGGTCATACCTTGGCTCTTATACACTTATTCTAATTTTCTTCGGTTTCAGTTTGAACCTGCATATAAGCAGTTGATGTTCTCATCCACAATCAGCATCTGGTCTACTTCTAAGTTTTGATTTTGAGGTTTCCCATCATCTCTTTCCACAAATGTGATCAATTTGATTTCTGTTATGTTCCATCTGGTGAATTCCATGTGTATAATCACTGTTTATGTTGGTGAAAAAATATATTTGCAATGAAAAGTTTGTTGGCCTGTAAAAATTTTATTATGTCATCTCCAGCATCATTTCTGTAATCAAGGCCATATTTTCCAATTATTGAGTCTTCTTTGTTTCCAACTTTTACAGTCCAGTCACCAGTAATTAGCACTACATCCTGATTGTATGCTCAATCAATTTCAGATTACATAAACTGGTAAAAATCTTCTCTATCTTCACTTGTGGTTGTTGTTTATATTTGAATATTAGTCACATTAACTGGCCTTGTAGGCATATGGACATTATTCTATCTGAGAGCATTTTATTTCAAGACAGATCCTGAGATATCTTTTTTGATGATGAATGCAGCCTCATTTCTTTTTAATCTATCATTCCTGGCAGAGTAGACCATATGATTATCTGATTCAAAATGGCCCCTGCCAGTCGGTTTTTATCTCACTGATGACTAGAATGTCAATGTTTAGGTGCTCAATTTCCATTTTGGCAATTTCTAATTTTCCTAGATTCATACTATGTACATTCCACATTCCAGTTATTAATAGATGTTTCTTCTCATTTTGGTACATCAACTCATGGTACATCAGCAAATGGAGGTCCCAGGAGCTTTACTCCATTCCCATCACTAAGGTTAACTCTATTTTGAGGAGACTACTGTTCCTTAGTCATCTTTTGAGTGCCTTACAATCTAAGGGTCTCATTTTGTGGCACTATATCTGACAATGTTTCTCTACTATTTATAGAGTTTTTAATTTCTAATTGTTTCCAGAGTGAGCTGCTGGGTCCTACTCCCTAATTTGTCTTAGTCTGGAGGCTCAGCTGAAGCTTGTCCTCCATGAGGAGGTTTCTGCTGGTATCTTAAATACCAGTTACATAGCTTTCAGCATCACAGAAACATGCAAGCCCCCATAGCACAACAAGCTGACAGACATGTAGGGGAGTTGTTCAATAGATCTCATTTATTAAGAACTCTCTGTGCTATGATCATCTGATATAACCTAACTCACCCAACCTTTTAGAAATGGGGAAATGGGTGGATCAAGAATGCTGTTGTGACTCTGACCTCATAATAGGAGATAAATATTTTGAACATGAACAGTAATTACCTTGTCATCTTCCAAGACCTAGGATATATAGTACATATGCAAAACAGGACATGAAATCTCAAAATTTCACAAAGTTCACTGATAATTAGTGTTCTAAGACATTTCAAATAAAAAATAAATTTCATATCTTGAATCAATTATTGAGAATGATAAATATGAGTATTTTGCCATTCCACCTACTAAGATCAGCTCTTTCCTTATTGGAATAGGTGAGATGTGTTAATTACTAATTTGGTAACATACTTCAAAGAAGACCTTAACTGAAAAGATGAGATATTCATTTTATTAGTCAAAGTGCTTTCCTATTTCCTAGGTATATTGCTATTATTTTAATTTAAAGCATTATTTACAATGTTATCTTTCAAGAGAAGAGGTTGTAGGAAAGTCATAGAATAGGAAGAACCAGTAATCTGTCTTCTTACCCAGACAATAATTGGTACTGGCAGAATTTATCTCATATAACTATCTTAGAACTATGCAGTCTATTAAAGGCTTGTAACTTCCAGCAGAATGCTCAGATAGTGAATTGTTATTTTTCATTAATTTTGGCTCTTAGCTCCAATCTCCATGTCTCTGTGGCAGTTAGCTGTGCATGTGTTCTAGAAACAGTTTGCATGCAACTTGCAGAAACTAAAGTGGGCAAAAAGATCCCATCCTCCAAATACTGGCAATTTGTTTTCTGGCTTCTGCTCCTAATTACAAAAGTACAGCTAGAAAGGCCTGGAGATTTGTTATTGTACTTCCTTCCATTGTTGTAAGCCCCTTGTCTTCATGGAGTCATTTCCATGGGATTTAAAGTACTAGCATACTTCTCCTCTTCCCTTTTTAATTTTATGTTTTTATTCTCCCCCTTTAGGAGGCAAACATTAAAAATAGAGCATCCAAAAAGCAACTCCATGTACAAGGAAAATTAAAAAGTATCTGTGCATGTCCATAAAAAGGGGTAGGCTCAGAAAAATAGCTGAGAAAGCCATAAGTTTATAGCAATACTGGTTGAAAATCTCACAAATTTAATTAAAGACATTAGTATAAATGTGCAAGAAATTGAACAAACTCAAGTAAGATAACCTTAAAAAGGTTCATAATGAGCCATATTGTATTTGAGCTTTCAAAATTCAAAGACAAAGAGTCTTGAAAGCAGCAAGAGAGAAATGACCCATCATATTAAAAGGAACATATTACAAGGGACATAATACCAGGGATTTCTCATGAACACTTTGGAGGCCAGAAAACACAGGGAAGATATGTTCAAAATGTGAATGAAAAACATCTGTCAAGAATTTTATTTCCAGAAAAACTGTCCTTCAAAAGTGACAAAGACATCAAGACATTCTCAGAGAAAGAATAACTGAGGGAGTTTGTTACTACTAGACATGCCCTATAAGAAATGCTTTCAGGGGTCCTGCTGGGTAAATTGAAAGGACAATAGATAGTGGTCAAAGGCTGTATGAAAAAAATGAAGATCTCAATAAAGTTGAATACATGGGCAATAATGAAAGATTGTGTTGTAACAATAGTTTGCAACTTCACTTTTAATGTGCACATGACTTAAGTATATAATATAATAAAAAGATTATTGGTCTAAAAGCTAATACTATTGTAACTTTGGTTTATAACTATATTTTTATACATAATTTAAGAAACTAATGCTTTCAAAAGAATTATTAGTTCATGTTTTAATGCATACATGTAAAAATCTAGTTTTATGGTAACAACAATCCACATGGGTGAGGATGGAGATGCAGGTGAGCAGAATTTTGTATGATATTGAAATTAAGCTGGTATAAACTCAAATTAGAGTGTTACAACTTTAGGATGTCAACCATAATCTCTGTGGAAACCATGGAGAAAATAGCTACAGAATATGCACAAAATTAAATGGGAAGAGAATTTGAATGTTTAATGTGAACTAAATAAACACAAAAGAAAAATAGTACAGGAAATTAGAGTCAAAAGGCTATAAAGAATATAGGAAACAAATAGAAAGGTGACAGAATTAAATCCCTCCTTACCAGCAATTATTTTAAATCTAAATAGGTTAAACTCTCCAATCAAAAGGTAGAGATTAGCATAATGAAATGATACATGATCTAGCCATACGCTGTCTATATCATATTTTACATACAAAGACACTGATAAACTTTGGGTTATTTCAAGAGTGAGAGATGAACAGAGCGGACAATTCCAGATGCCTAAAGCATAGGTTGCAAACTCATGATTCATGGACAATAACTAGTTTGGTTTGGCCAACACAATATTTTGCAAATATAGGTATTAATTTCCAGTGCTAAGAAATTAGAAGGTTTTCCATTAAAATATAAACTTCTGGCTTCTCTTGAAATGTCAGAAGATTTAGAACCTTCAGACTATATGGCTACATGGCAACAACTACATAGCAACTGCTTTAAGAGGTGGGAGCTCTCTAGGTTCCCACATTTCCCCCTCCCTCCCATTGAACTACAGCTACCCACTTAATCCAGTTTCATCATTTTCTGGGATTCTTTATATAGGGAGAATAGTCAATATACTTAGATATAAAAGCCAAGAACCAACCAATTAGAAGGAGCACCAGTCACATGCTATTCAATAGGATAGCCCATGGTGATGCCAGACATTAGTACTTTTCCCCCCAGTTATCTTATTTTATTAGCAGTTTTTTGGTGTACAACTTAATGGGTTTTATTATGATATTTTTATACATGGATGTCATTGTACATTGCTCCTGTCCACCTGCCCCATTACATTCTCATGACGCCCTCCTCCATCCCCCCCTTCCCCGCCAATGGTCTCCTTCAACTTACATGTCTTGTATGTGAGTCAATCTATCTATCTCTCTATCTACCTACTTGATTTTGCCTCAAGGGTAAAATATATGATATTTTTGTTCCTTTCTCCCATTACCCTTTCCTCTTGCCCCTCCCTCTTCTGTTTAGTTCATTATCTTTCCCTACATAGGCCTTTTCTACTTTCGTGATCTATATATTTCAATATTGAATATATATTGAAGTGTAACATCCACCAGTGGCCTGCAGCGGTAGCCCTGTGGCATCCGATCCTGTCAGATCTCAGAAGCTAAGCAGGGTCAGGCCTGGTTAGTACCTGGATGGGAGACCTCCTGGGAACACCAGAAGCTGTAGGCCTGGGAGAAGGACCTGGCAACCCCCTCCCAAAAATCAATCTGCCATTGAAAACCCTATGAACAGCAGAGAAGCACTGACAATAATGTTTCCCCTGTTGTACAGAGGGTCGCTATGAGTGGGATACTGACTCGATGGCACATAACAACAACAACAACAACATCAACATCCACCAGTGTGAAAACATACGATATTTGTATTCCTGGATTTGGCTTATTTTGATTCAAATGAGGATCTCTAGTTCCCTCTATTTTCTAGCAAATGTCATAATTTTGTCTTTTTCTATGACTGAATATAATTCCATGGTGTATAGGTAACACATTTTCCTTATCCATTCATCTGTTGCTGAACACATAGGTTGATTTCATATTTTGGCTGTTGTGAATAGCACTACTTTTGAGGAACCTCCAAACTGATTCCACAGTGGCTACACCAACCTGCATTCCCATCAGCAGTGTAGTAGGGTTCCTTTTTCCTCACATCCTCACTAGCATTTATTGTTGCTTATTTTGGTGATGCTAGCCATTCTGACTGGGGTGAGATGGTATATCAATGGAGTTTTGATTTCTATTTCCCTGATGGCTGAGGATGTTGAATATTTTTTCATATGATTTTTGGCCATTTGTATTTCTTCTTTTGAGAGATCATTGTTCAGTTCACTTGCCCATTTTTTGATCACATATGTTGTGTGGGGGGTTGGTGTTTATTTTTTTTTTTTTTGGTTAGGTTTATTCCCAGGTATTTTGTTTTGAAGTTATTGTGAATGGAATGGGTTTGTTTTCCTGATTTCTTTCTCTCTCTGGTTGTTATTGGTATATAGAAAAGCTAGTAGCTAGTAGTTAATTTTTTATCCTGCTACTCTACAGAAAGTGTTTGTCAGTTCTAAGAGTTTTCTGGTGGAATTTTTAGGATATTTTAAATTAAGATCATATCATCTGTGAGTAGGGATAATTTGACTTATTCCTTTCTAATTTGGATCCCTTTTATTTCTTTCTTTTGTCTTATTGCTGTGGCTAATAATTCAATTACTATATTGAATAGCAATGGAAATAGGAGAAACACTTGTTCCTGAATTTAGGGGAAATACTTTCATTTTTTCCCCATTTAGTTTCACATTGATTTTAGGTTTTTCATATTGTCTTTGTTAGTTGAAGTATGTTCTTTCAATTACTAGTTTCTTCAAGGTGTTTGTCATAAAAGGATGGTGAACTTTGTCAAAGGCCCAAGCTAAGTGTGGCAATATACATCTATAATTCCAGTGACTGGGGAAGCAGAGACAGGAGGATCAAAAATTTAAGGCAAGAGGCAGCCTATGTAACTTAGTGAGCTCTTGTCTCAACTAAAAAAAGTGGGGAGGGGGCACAGCTCAGTGACAGAGTGCTTCCAAAGTATGCACAAGGCCCTGGGTTCAGCACCCCCAATTCTGTAAAAAAGGAAGTAAAAGCCTGAAAGATTTCTTTTTTAAAATGTTGTTGTTGTTGTTGTTGTTATTGTTATTGTTGTTAGGTGCCATCATATTGAATCTGACTCATAGTGACCCTCTGTACAACAGAACAAAACACTCTCCACTCTGCCAGGCACATTGTCTTTTTTATGTCTAAGGTCATTGTTGCAGATTCTGTGTCAGTCCTTCTAGTTGACGCTCTTACATTTTTTTATTGATCTGCCACTCTCCCAAACATGATTTCTTTCTCTAGGAATTGACTCTTCCTGACAATATATACAAAATAAGTTAGATGCAGTCTAGCCATCCTTGCTTCCAAGAAGCACTCTGGTTGCACTTCTAGGACAGATCTGTTGGCTCTTTTGGCAGCCCATGGTATATTCAATATCGATCTCCAGCACCATAATTCAAAAGCATCAATGTTTCACCTGTCTTCCTTATTCAATGTCCAGCTTTCACAAGCATATGATGTGACTAAAAATACCATGGCCTGAGTAAGGCGCATCTTCATCTTCAGTGCAACATCTTTACTTTTCAACACTTTAAAGAGGTCTTTTATAACAGCTTTTCCCGATGCAATGTGTCTTTTGATTTCTTGACCTCTGCTTCCATGCGTGTTGATTGTAGAACCAAATAAAGCAAAATCTTGGACAACCTCATTCTTTGCTCCATTTATCATGGGGTTGCTTATGGATCCAGTTGTAGGGGTTTTTGTTTTGTTGATGTGGAGGTACAATTCATACTGAAGGCTGTATTCTTTGATCTTCATCAGTAAATATTTCAAATCCTCTTCACTTTCACCAAGCAGAGTTGTGTCATCTGCACAACACATTTGTTAGTTTGTCTTCTTCCAATCATGATGCCACATTCTTCTTCATAAAGTCCAGTTTCTTGGATAATTTGCTCAGCATAGTGATTGAAGAGGTATGGTAAAAAGATACAGCCCTGTTGCACACCTTTCTTGACTTTAAACTAGGCATTGTTTCCATGTTCTGTTTGAATGACTGCATCCCAGTCCATGCACAGATTTTTCATGAGTAGAGTTAAGTGCTCTGGTATTCTCATTCTTTCCAATGTTATCCATAGTTTGTTGTGATCCACACAGTCAGATGCCTTTGTATAGTCAATAAAACATAGGGAGGCATCTTTTTGGTATTCTCTGCTTTCAGCTAATATCCATCTGATATCAGCTTGATATCCCTGGTCCCACATCCTGTTCTGAATTTGGCTTCATTTTGGGGCAGTTCCCTGTTAATATCCTGCTGCAATATCCTGCTTTTGAATGATCTTTAGCAAAATTTTACTTGTGTGATGTGTTATTGATATCATTTGATAATTTCTGCATTTGGTTGGATCCCATTTCTTGGGAATAGAAACAAATATGGGTCTTTTCCAGTCAGTTCGCCAGGTAGCTATTTTCAAAATCTCTTGGCATAAACAAATGAGCACCTCCAGTTCTGCATATGCTTGTTGAAACATCTCAATTGATATTCCTTCAATTCCTGGAGCCTTGTGTTTCACCAGTTCCTTCAGGACAGCTTCCATTTTCTCCTTCAGTGTCATCTGTACCTGGTCATATATAGTCTCTTGAAATGTTTGGTCATCTTGTACACTTGTTCTAATTTACTTCAGTTTCAATTTGAACTCACATATGAGCAGTTGATGGTCTGATCTACAATCAGTACCTGGTCTTGTTCTAACTTTTGATATTGAACTTTTCCATCATCTTTTTCCACAAATGTAGTCAAATTTGTTCCTGCATATACCATCTGGTGAGTTATATGTGTATAGTTGCCATTTGTTGTGGTGGTAGTTAGGTGCCTTTGAGTTGGTGTCCAACTCATAGCAACCCTATGTACAACAGATGAAACACTACTGTCATGCTTCTCTGTTATTCATAAGGTTTTCAATGGCTGATTGCTTTTTGGGAGTGGGTTGCTGGGTCATTCTCCCAAGTCTATACTACCTGGTTTTTCCAGGCAATCTCCCATCCAAGTACTAACTAGGTCCAACTCTGACAAGATCGGATGCCACAGTGGTATGGCTGAAGGCTTAATTGTCATTTATGTTGGTGAAAAAATGTGCTCACAATGAAAAATTCATTGATCTGACAGAATTCTATCATGCAATCTCCAGCATCATTTCTGTCACCCAGACCCTAGTTTCCAATTACTAAGCCTTCTTTTTTGCTCCAACTTTTGCTTTCTATCACCAGTAATTATGAGTGCATCCTGATTACATGTTTGATCAATTTTAGATTGCATTTGCTGGTGAAAATCGTCCCTATCTTCACTTGTGGCTTTAGTGATGGGTATTTAAATTTGAATAATAATCATATTAATTGGCTTTTTCTGTGTAGGTGTGTGGATATTATTCTATCACTGACAGCATTGTGCCTCAAGACAGATCTTGAGATGTCTTTTTTGGTAATGAATGCCATTCCATTTCTCTTCAAGTTGTCATTCTAGGCATACTAGGCCACATGATTATCTGATTCAAAATGGCTCGTACTAGTCCCTTTTAGCTCACAGATACTTAGAATGTTGATTTTTATGTACTCCAATTTCCTTTTGATGATTTCTAATTTTTCTGGGTTCATATTATGTACATTCCATGTTTCAATTACTAATGGATTTTACAGTTGTTCTTTGTCATTTTGAGTCATGCCACACCAGCAAATGGAGGTCCCAGGGGCTTTACTCCATTTCCATCATTATAATTGACTCTACTTTGAGGAAGCAGCTCTTTCCCTGTTGGCTTTTAAGTGCCTTCCAACCTGGGGGGCTAATTTCCCACTATATCTGATAGTGTTTCTCTACTATTCATAGGGTTTTCAATGGCTAATTGTTTCAGGAATGGGTTAGCCGCAACCTTCTCCCTAGTCTTTCTTAGTCTGGAAGCTCAGCTGAAACCTGTCCACCATGGGTGACCCTACTGATATCTGTAATACCAGTGGCATAGCTTTCAGCATCATAGCAACACCCAGGCTACCACAGCAAGAGAAGCCAACAGACATGTGAGGATTTAAACAAAATAATATATAAAAATTACAATAAAAGTATCATAAGTAGAAAAAGAGATCTAAACAGGAAGGAAGGGACAAGAAAAAGAAAACAAAAAAGAAAAAAGAAAATATACATTTGAAAAAGAAATGAGGAAATAAGTAATTAAGAATGAAAAGAGTGAGGAAAAGAATAAAAAGATCTGGACACTGTGTGGCATCCTTGCAAGCCCAATGTGTCTGGGAGTTGAGGCAGGAGGATCTTGAGCCTCAAGCTAGAGGCAGCCTGAGCAATCAAAGGAGATTCCATCTCAGAGCTAAACTAAGAAAAAGGCTGAGGGTACTGGACAGTGGTACATCACTTACATCATGCACAGCCCAGGGTTCAATCCCCAGCCCAGCAGGAAGAAAGAAAAGAAGGAGGAGGACGAGGAAAAGAAGGAGGAGGATGAGGAAGAGGAGGAGGAGGAGAAGAAGAAGAAGAAGAAGAAGAAGAAGAAGAAGAAGAAGAAGAAAAGAAGAAGAAGAAGAAGAGGAGGAGGAGGAGGAAGATGCAGAAGGACAAGAAGAAGCAGAAGCATCTTCTTTCTATGCCCTCTATTACTGGACTCTACTAAGTGGAGGTGGTATTTAGTTGAAATGGAATCTTTTTATCTGACCAAGGTTCAGAATTGACAAGTCTCTGAAGTTCCCTTCAGGAGATGGAGTCCTTAGTCTCTTCTCCTTGGGATGTGGCCCTTGCATGTGAGCAACATTCCTGAGCATGTTGCTGCTGCTCAAATCACTCAGTTTCACCTTTGCCCTCACTGTAACTCCTTGCCCCGGCTGTGATGTACCCATGTTGGAGCTGTGGCAGGTCACCCCCAGGCTCTCCACTGCTGATTATTCTTTGTTTTCAACCTGCTCTGTATAGCTCAGTCTCATACAATAGGTTCCTTCTCTAGACGGAGCCCAGTCACAGCCCTCTGAGACATGGAACATGGGAAAGAGAGTCACTTCTCCAATTTTGAGCCCCCCAGTGAGGAAGAGCCACTGTTTCACCCAATCCCAGGAAGAGATCAAGGGCCTCAAGGACTGTGGGCTTGTGTGTAGGAGTGGTGGCCAGGGCTATCTGGCTTACCTCTTTGGATGAGGGCTCCATTCCCTTCCCCCATGGGAAGCTGCTGTTGAGATATGTCTTGCTCAGTCCCTCTCACTAGTCAGCTCAGTTCTGCAGCCTGGGACCATCTCACAATTTCCTCTGTGGCTTCTGTACTTTTCCAGACTTTCTTGGGAATTGAATCCACTTTTTCTTATTCTGACTGTTTTGTTTTACCATTTCTCACAGGGGCTGCTCAGACATTAGCTCTTTAGGGTTTAGCATGTGGAAAGATTCAAAGATTCCTAGGATAGGGCCATGGTGGCCACAGTAGTGGGGGTACACTTTGGAAGCACAGTCTAGGGATCCTTTATCAAGCAGTAAAGAATTTTTTTGACATTTTAATAACAATTATTCTTGTATTGTATATAACTGAATATCAATCCTATTGTAAGATTTGTGTTTGTATTCTAGAATGGATACAATTAAGAATATGGATTAAGAATGATATTATTGGAGACCTAAATTCAGAAATGGCCTGCAACTATACCACTGTGGTGTCAGATCCCATCAAATCTCGGAAGCTGAGTGAGGTTGGGCCTGGTTCGTATTTGGATGAGAGCATGCCTGGGAACACCAGGTGCTGTAGGCTTGGAAGAAAGACCCAGGAACCCACTCCCCTGCCACGAAAACAATCAGCCATTGAAAACCCTATGAATAGCAGAGAAACACTAACAGTGGTAGTTTGCCTGTTGTATGCAGGGTTGCTATGAGTCAGACACCGACTCGATGGCACCTAATAACAACAAACAAATTCAGAAAACTTGACCAAGTTCTTTTGAAGTATAGTTACAATATAGAGGATTAAATGAAATAATAGCTCATCTGGAAAGCTGTTGGTCTTCTATATCACATCATTGTTGTTCCATTGTCTGTCTTGAACAGTCTTTCAGTCATGTATTTGAGAAGTTTCTTCTTGGACTTTAGAGCTCACTTACTGGACCATCTCACCCTGGATATTCCTGGTGTTAGGAGTTTAGGTGCTGCCAGTGGAGTGCAGGTGCTCAGGAAACTGCCTGACAGCTTTTGATCTCTTAGAGATAAAATCGCACCAATTTATGATATATCTTAATGAAATATGAGTTCAGTATTAGGAATTATATCTTCTTTCTGAAGTTCTCCATGAAATATCCATTTGAGGTTTATAAGTTGTTTAATCTTGTCATCCATAAAAAAGGTAAGTAGGATCTTTCATTTATGAGGTAGCATATTTTTTCCCATGATCATCTTCAAGATTTTGTATTTGTGGCAGGAGAAATGAGTTTTTTAAAAATGTCAATTTTATGATTCCTCAGATGGCATATTTCTCTGAAGTTTCCATTTTTAGATAGAGTGGAATGTGGCATTTAAACAGAATAGTCTATTTTATGATGAAAGAAAATCTGATGTTAGAGTAAAAAGAAGCAATAATTCAAGAATGCAGCATGACTTGGCACCAGAAAAAGGTGGTTGGGAGAACATAAAGGTATCCCTATAGTTAATTCTCTCTTCTTGTTATTCAAGCTAGGCACCATAATAGTGATGATTTGCTCTCCTGAAAACTGCACACCCTCAGAGTTCCAAGAGTAATCAGTCTTTGTGGGGGAAGATGAACTTGCAGTATTTCTCTGGGGGCTCCTTAAAGTACAAAGCTTGGGCTATTTCTTGGAAATTACAATAAAGAAGCTGTGTGATGTGATATGTTCTGTAGTTGTTTAAAGTCCGCATGAGATCAAGCAAATTAGCTGGCAGATTAAATCCACCATTCCAGACTTAAAAAAGAAATAGTTACAGTGGATTTTCTGAAATGACAACAGAGTTTGCAACAGAGATTTCATGCTGGTTTACTTACTTTGCTAGCACCACGTCTCTACATATGATTGTATCTGGGATAATTCTCCACATCACGCTAGGGAAAGTAAAGTGAATAAATAATTCTAGAAATCTGTATGTACTTCATTATTTCATTTTTTTCTCTTTTCTTTTTCTCTGGCTTCTACCTCCTTTCTTCTCTATTTTCTTTCACAACCTTACTTTCAATTTCATGTACTTATTGCCTATTTCTTAAACTCCTTTGGTTGTTACTAAACAACATTTGAAGAAATTGGTAGCAAAATAGAGTTTCAGGATCATATAGGGAAGTGAAGAGTAAGAACAGCCATCATTGTGGAATGTTTTAACCAGGCTATCTCATTTTATCTTCAAAAACCTACAGGATGAGTGTTATTATTATTTTTTTCCCAGGTGAAGAAATTGAGGCCAAAGGACCTGAAGGTTTGAGCCTGGTATTTGTACTCAGGTCCACCTTACATTAAATTTCCTTTTATTTTGTTTTTATGTTTTTTCCTAACTCCAGACTGAAAAGAGATTGTATGATAAAAGTATTCCTTCTTTTTTTTTTTTTTGTATGATTTTGCACTTAATTTCCCAATGTACATTCCTTTCCTTTTCACATTTGGATCTTCCTTAACCTCTAGGCTGAGTGAAATAGAAAAATAAATCTTATGCTTAGTGGAATGACAAGGAGTTTGAATTTAGTCATAGAAAGGAGGAACTATGGAATATTATAACATCTTATTCCAAATAGAAAAGAGTAGCACATGTGTAGACAAATCTATTCCCAAGATAATTTTAAAATTAATTTGATCTATTTATTGATGAGCATCTACTATGAGTAAAATATTCTACTGGGAATGTGGAAATATCAAGATGATCAACAGAATTTGTCTCTCTGGGGAGTGCCTTCACACAGGGCAATCTTAGTCTATAGTACCAGGCCAGTTACAACAGCGGTGATAATTGAGATACAAAAAATGTATATGGGAAGCACAGAGAAGATACGAGCTTCATTCTCATTGGAGTTAACTTGGGATCATTGATGAAGAATGTGGCATTTGAAATTTTCCTTGAAAAGTCAGAATTTGTTAGAAGAAGAATGAGGAGGAAATATAGCATGAAATAGAATATATGAGAAGTTGTTTTGATCTGTTGTTGTTGTTAGGTGCCATTGAGTTGGTATCCAACTCATAGCAACTCTCTGTACAACAGGAAAAACTCTATTGTCAGTGTTTCTCTGCTGTTCATAGGGTTTTCAATGGCAGATTGATCTTTTGGAGTGGGTCCTTCTCCCAAGCCTACAGTATCTGGTGTTTACAGGTGGTCTCCCATCCAAGTACTAACCAGGCCCAAACCTGCTTAGCTTTGAGATCTGATGGGATTGGATGCCATAGGGCTATGGCTACAGGCTGTGTTTTGGTCTGGCTAGAGTATAATAGAATTCTTAAAGGATGTAATGGAAGATGCTACTGGAAAATATGTTAAGATTAGATTCTGAAGAATCAGGTTAAAAATCCAGACTTTAATCAAGAGGTGTTTTAGATTTATTAATTTTTATATTGATAAAAATAAAATGATTCAACCTTCAGAAAAGTAATTCTGACACTGTGAAAAGTGAAAGATGTGCTACAGTGAGACTGTGGACAGACGATGAGTTAGAAGGCTATTGCAATAATGTAGGTTAGAGATGAGAGGTGATGAATTAATTATTCAGTGCTAGGTAACAGATTATCCTAAAATTTAGTGGATTAAAAGAGTAAATATTTATTATCTTACAGTTTTCATAGGTTAGGAATCCCAGTATGGTTTAGCTATGTACCTGTTCTCTCATATTTCTAATAAGGTTGACCCCAGGTTTGGAGCCTGGGCTTCAGTCTTTGCAAGGCTTGACTCAGGGAGAATCTACCTCCAATTGATGCACATGGCTATATGAAGGTCTAAGGTTCTTGGTAGCTTAGGGTTGAAAACATCTGTTCCTTGTCATGTGAGGTTCTCCACAGGGCAACTCACTACAAGTCTAACGGCTGACCTCAGAGCAAGTGAGCAAAGAGAGAATACCAAAAAAATTGACTACAATGTTTATTAAGTGACTGCTTGCCAATTTTTGCCATACTCTCTTTACTAGAAGCAAATTTACAGGCCCAGCTATGTTTGAGAAGATTACACAATGACATTAATACCAGGAGGTGGGGATCATCAAGACCATCTTTAGCATTGCCTATCATGGAGGACATTACAGAGTCAGTTGAATCCCTCAAGATGTACATGTTGAAGTTCTATCTCCCAGGACCTCAGAATGTGCCTGTATTTGGGCATAGAGCTTTTAAAGAGATGATTAAGGTACAATGAGGCCACATGTGTGAACCCTAATCCAATATGACTGGTGTTATAAGAAGAGGAGATGAGGCAATAGACATGCACACAGGGAAGACCATGAGTAAACACAGAGAGAAGATAGCCCTTAACTAGGCAAGAAAAGGGCTCAGACTCAGAATGATTCCAGTTCTGCCGATACTAATACCTAATACAAGGTTACTAATAACCTAATACAAGGATGAAGGCCTAGACATGAAGACTGAGAGGGGAGATGGAAAAGAGGGGAGGGTTGTAAATAGTATTCCACAATTATAGTGCTAGTTCTTAGATAAAAAATAGTGGTAATTCCCAAGCAATGAAAAGGATTCTTTAATACAAATCGACTTAAAGAGAAATATTTTTCTTTGCTTATTTATTTACTTATTCATTGGTTTAATGGGGGAAACAGAACTGATCAGGCAGATGCAACGTCACTTGATTTTAGCTGTACATTTAATAGCAGTGTCTGTCTCAGGATGGGTTACCCAGATATTGAGGGATCAACAGATGTGGAAAGAAAGAGGCAGCAGGACTGGGGGCATTGGGAGAAGGTAAACTGTGCTGCAGGCTCTCTCTCGTCAGAAGCTCTGGAAAAAGTATTGCCTTTTGGGGGGAGGGGTATTGGGGGTTGAACCCAGGGCCTTGCACTTGCATGTTTTGCAAGTGATGTACCACTGAGTTGCATTCCCAGCCCCCTCTTTTTTTTTTTTTTTATTACTTATTGAGACAGGTCTCGCTAAATTACGCAGACTGCCTCTGGTCTCAAACTTGCGATCTTCCTGGCTCTGCCTCCCAAGTCTTTGGGATTATAGGGGTGCACAACCTTGCTCAGTTAAAGTATGGCCTTTTTAAGTAGTCCCCCACTGGACTGAAATGGCTGGGCTTTAATAATGGCCCACATTCAGTTACTTCATGCAGGCTGACCTGGAAGGGCATAACCTAGGGCAAGGTGTCCCTGCAGTGAGGCAAATCCATGAGGATCTAAAAGTTGGAGCTGTCTGCAACCTATTGACCACTCTCACTACAGCTGAGATGCAAGTCTTTCCTTGAGAAAGATTAGGTAATACATCCCTAAGCTAACTGTACCTTCCCTGATACTGGGTTAAGTACATGTTGCAAGATAGGATGCTTACTGCAACTGAGAACTAGGTTTGTTGTTGCTGTTGTTGTTTTTAGGTGCCGTCGAGTCGGTATCCGACTCATAGTGACCCTCTGTACAACAGAAGAAACACTATTGTCAGTGCTTCTCTGCTGTTCATAGGGTTTTCAATGGCAGATTGATTTTTGGGAGGGGGTTGCCAGGTCCTTCTCCCAAGCCTACAGCTTCTGGTATTCCCAGGAGGTCTCCCATCCAGGTACTGACCAGGCCTGACCCTGCTTAGCTTCTGAGATCTGACGGGATCGGATGCCACAGGGCTACAGCTGCAGGCAGTGAGAACTAGGCTACATGTAAAAATATTGCCATTTCAATTTAAAAGCTGATTATGTGCTAGCCATATTGCTGTGGTGTATAACAGAATTTTATTTATCAATAAAGCTTTCTGAGTATATCTTATTATTAGTTCTATTATACAGATAAAAGACCGTAACATTTAGGTAAGTGAGGTTACTCCCTCAGAGTCATACTATAGTGCAGACCAGGGAATTAAATCTCAGTGTCTTGGATGTACAGCTCATGACTTGATTACTAATCTACATTACATGTTGACTAATAGTGTCAAGCCTGCAACCGTAGCCCTGTGGCATCCGATCCTGTCAGATCTCGGAAGCTAAGCAGGGTCAGGCCTGGTTAGTACCTGGATGGGAGAACGCCTGGGAACACCAGAGCTGTAGGCTTGGGAGAAGGACCTGGCAACCCCCTCCCAAAAATCATTCTGCCATTGAAAACCCTATGAACAGCAGAGAAGCACTGACAATAGTGTTTCTTCTGTTGTACAGAGGGTCGCTATGAGTTGGATACCGACTCGACAGCACCTAACAACAACAACAATAGTGTCAAAGAGTTTCTTAAATGATGTGTTGCAGGATTTTTTTCCACATTTCCATACTATTGCATAACACTTTTTTTTTTCATTTCAAATACGGATTCCTTTATTTTCCTCTTTTTCATATGTAAGATTTCTAAAGATTTACTGAGTATGGGACACAAAGAGCTTTTTATTTGTCTTCCAGTTGTGAATCAAAGTAGCAAAGTGAACACCAAGTTTTTCACCCTCATAAAGAAAGACTTTCTCTTCTGGAGAGCATATCTATTACCATTATTTTTCAAGAGAAGAGGAGAATAAAAGAAAAGAAAAAATATCTGGTAGATCTTGAACTATTAAATGCAGTAGTTTTTAAATAGACCATCACCATAGCTTTACCACTTCTTATTATTCCTATATTGCTTATATAATGTGACATCATATCAATTATGTTGTTTGCTTTCACAAAATTTTAATGATGAGGTGGTCTGGTGGTCACCTCCAACACACCATGGCCAGGGAAGATGTTCCATGGGTGTTCATACACCCAAACTGAGACTGCTAGTTTACCTAACTTGCTATGTTCTTACCATACCACTTTGATGAATCTGGATATATATTTTTCTGCATAACACTTTTAATAAAGGCATAAAACATGCTTGTCAAATCTGTAGGTGATGATAAACTGGAAAGGAAAAATTACTTTGGACACAAATATCAATGGCATTCCTGGATTGTAAAGAAGCTCAGGATGCAATTTAGAAGGGCTACACATTAAATTTTACACTTAGGTTCAAAATTTTCATGCACAAATTCAGAATGAGGAAAATCTAACTTAGCAGCAATTCACGTGAGAAAAAAAGCCTTAGGGGATTCAACTATAAATGGCAATTTAGCAAAGTAGGAAAAGATTAGCCTTGATTATCAGTTAGACCTGATTTGAGATCCTTACACTTACATATGGCTGGATACATTTACCCTCTGGGTTTATTTATCTGAAATAGAGATATTGATATTATTTGTCTTGACTACTTCAGAGATTTCTTAGGAATATTACCAGAAAAGCACAAATAAAAACAGATTTATTAACCGTTGTAGCACATATAAGAGTCAAACTTTATAATTATTTTATGATCTCACATCAGACACATAGGCAATATGGAGTATGAGCTTGGGAGTGTGGGAGAATGAGCATTGTTGTAAATTTCACATAATTTTCACTTGGCTACATCCCTTCCAGTCCCTTCTTCATATGGTTTAGAATTTGGCTCTGGTTAGGAGAATAGTTTCAAATGTATAAACGGGGAAATATCAACATCCCTCTAATGGTTGTGCTTAGATTGCCTCGATAAATTTTGCTACAGATCCCAGGAGGACTGTGAGGGGAACAAAATGGTTAACAAATTTCATACTCAAAAATTTGGTGGATAATACTTCAGATTACTTCCTATCAAAGGCTGACTATGAAATTTGTTATAACCAATTTTTCTTTGCTTCCCTCAGTCCTCCTGAGATCTATAGGTATTCTTATTCATAGTAGATTTCTACAAAAGGTTATCAAAAAAGAATAAGGAAAAAAGATGCTGTTGAATATCAACTCTGTACTAATAATTGTTATACACTGTTCTACAAATACCGAGTCTTACAATCATCCTCACTTTGTAGCTAGAAAAACTGAGACTTTAAGCATTTTTTAAGTAGACAAATTGTTCAGATAGTAATTAGTGGAGTTGGATTGGAACCTAGGTTTCTGATTCCCTGCTCTACATCGAACATCCTTCCACCTCCACTATCACAACAACACGGAGCCAAATGTTTTTAGTTTATTACTTTGTGTTAGTGTCACTTCTGCCACTAGCACGGAAAGGAGAGAGTTTCAGTAGGGTTGTCAAAGGTTGTGGTGATAGGTCTTATTTTGACTGATGACCTAATCTATGAAATGAGGTGAAGTTTTAATGTCATATGATCCTTCTTCCTCTCACCCTTCTTACTGATGTGACCTTCATGGGATTCCAGAGACGAGGCAGGCTTAAATATTCTGAAGAAGATTTTATGGAGGCCATGAGATTTGGCTCAGTGGGTAGAGCACTGCGCTGCAGTCTCTGAGGTCCTGAGTTCAATTCCCAGCACCACAAAAATGGGAGAAGGACGTGGCAACCCACTCCCAAGGCAATCCCGAAACAATCAGCCATTGAAAACCCTATGAGGGTCGCTATGACTCGGCTAACAACTCGACGGCACCCAAGAAAACAACAATGAATCATTCAAATATGTGCTGCGATATTTCAAAGCCAGCCCCAAGAAGTCAACTATAATTATTGACATAAGTTACAGGTTCTCTGGGATCTTCCAAATTACAGTATTCATCAGTCTTTCTCAGTTTTGCCTTTTATCTACATCACAAAGATCCAGCTTCAGAACAAAACCCTGGAGTCCATTTGCAGTCGGAGTTTAGTAGCAGAGATGGGGAAACTTTCCAATGTGTTCAATTTGCATTCCCACTCCACGATTTCTTTGATGACATTGCAAGCCTGTAAGTCATGGATCAATCAGCAATTTAAACATTTTCACGTGGAACTAAGCAGGACTGACACCCACCCACCAAGATTATTGCTTAGATCTATAGATGCTATCACAACAAACCACCACCACTAAGAGGATATTAAATCCTGAGAGCTCCAGTTCACATTCTTGAGCTATACCCTCATCATAAAAGGACTATAAATGCTCTAAGATAAAAGGGAATGTAAGATGCCACTGAATAGCACTATCTATAGGTCCAAAAACAAAGCCTATTAGAGAGCTATAAAAAACACTCTCCTGAGCTTCAAAGGAAGAAAATTCAGGTCTAGGCAATTTTCAAATATTTCCCAATTTCAGACTTCAGTTTCTTACTTTGGTTATCCAGATAGCCCACACTTCTCTCCTTTTTAAGTCTTCCTCATATAATACTTGTGAAAATAGTCTGCAAATGTGAAAGGGTACTTAAAATTTTTAAGTTGTTATTTTCACTGTCATTCTGTCCAGTCAGGAGCCAAGTGGTACAGTATTTGAGTTGGATTCTGTTCAAATAAAGAGATCATTCCTCTCTGATTTCCTTTAGAATGACTGCTAAAAGAGGTTAATTTTGGGAGAGAAGAGGATCATTACTCCAAGACTTCCAGAGACATTCCTAGCCTGTTATATAATTGAGCCTTGCAGGAGAAAGTTGAGGAATAACTCAAATTCTCTCTCAGGCTTCTAAGGAATTTGGTGTCAACATGTATGGCTTATTGGAATGAACAAACCAATTGAAAGTTGTTCCAATTCTAAAATGTTACTTGATAGACCAGCATAAACTATGCTCTTGAGCCATTTTTCAAAAACTTATTTATATCAGTAGTCTCACAGCCATACCACCTTTTCATCCAATCTTGTCAGATCTCAGAAGCTAAGTCAGGATGTGCTTGGTTAGTACTTCAATGGGAGACTGCTTGGGAATACTGGGTGCTGTAAGCTTAGAAGAAGGACCCAGCAGCCCACTCCCGAAACAATCAGCCATTGAAAACCCTATGAATAGCAGAGAAGCATAGACAATAATAGCAAGCATGGCACAGTGTTGGGCAGTGTTTGGGCTGTTGCATATAGGGTAACTATGAGTCAGATCTGACTAAACGGCACCTATCAGCAACAACATATATCAGTAAGATTCTCTTGACAGAACTTCTTGACAGAAGTTTCCATCCATAACTGTCCTAATAATAAAATTTAAAAATTTCAGGATAAAGTGAATTAATAATGCAATAAATTGCACAAACCCTATGATCTTGACCAGACTCACTATCCCTTCAGGCATGTATTCAACAGTTGGGAACTCCATGATATGACCAAATGCTGAAGTATGATCTATCTCCTTGAAGTGTTGTCTCTGATGGACTTAATTCTATCTTATTCCCTGGTATCACAGACCCCTTCCCACATTGGCATGGTTCCTATCAAGATCATCAAGACTTCAACATAACTGAGTACGATGGCCAATTGTGTTAATTTGTTAGAGGTGCCACAACCAAGTATCATGGATTTGCTGGCTGAAAAAAATGGAAATTTATTTTCTCACAGTTCTGAAATTAAAAGTCCAAGATCAGGGCACTAATGCTTTGACTGCTTCTGCGTCTTCTCTCCTTTGTAGATGGCTGTCTTCTTCCTGTGTTCTTCCTGTGACTTAACGTGATTGTTCCCTTTGTTCTGTGTCCAAACTTCCTCTTTATATAAGAACACCAGTTGTATTAGATTAAATCCCAGCCTAATTATATCATTTTAAGTTAATCACCCTCTTAAAAGGTTCCATGTCCAAAAATAGTCACTTTCTGAGGAATTAGGATTTCACCATACTGAATGTTTGTGGCAATACAGTAAAACCTACAAAAAATACTATTTCTTTCAAATCTCATCTTTTTAAATCTTTCTCTTTCTTGTATTTATTGTTATTTTAACTCAACTTTCTAGATTTTATGATTTCCTAGAATTTGATTATATTTTGTTATATTTTATTGGTTGCTTCTTCATTTTTTGTTTGTATTTGTATTTTGTTGGTTGATTTTAATTTCCTTTGCTGAATCCTCCATTTTTGCAATCACTAAACCTTAGAGGTCCCCAGGGCACTTTAATAATCACTGTTTACACTCCTACCTTAGTTATTTTTTCTTGTCTTATTGTTATTTTTGTTAGGTGCCATCAAGTCAGGTCCAACTCATGGTGACCTTATGTACAACAAAGTGAAACATTCCCTGACTTTGTGCCATTTACACAGCCTTTTGTAAATTGAAACCCATTGTTGTAGCCACTGTGTCAATCCATCTAGTTGAGTAACTTCCTTTTTTTCATTAACTTGCCCCTCTCTCAAACATGATTTCTTTCTCTAGGAATTGACTCTTCCTGATAATATATACAAAATAAGTTAGATGCAGTCTAGCCATCCTTGCTTCCAAGAAGCACTCTGGTTGCACTTCTTCTAGGACAGATCTGTTGGTTCTTTTGGCAATCATGGTATATTCAATATTTGTCTCCAGCACCATAATTGAAAAGCATCACTTCTTCTGTTTCCCTTATTCAATGTCCAGCTTTCAAACCATATGATGTAACTGAAAATATCATGGCATGAGTCAGGTTCACTTTTATCTTCAATATTATGTAAATGCATGCTCAGAATTTTCCATGATGTCAATAAATCTAACATACATATCTGCCTACTTCCTCAACTGAAAGCTGAATTTTTGTTATAACTTCCATCTCAAACATGCTCCTTATGTATTTTCCCCACCACAGTAAATGATGTTTCTATTCACCTAGGTACTTAGGCCAAAAAATTGAGATTATCATTGATTCAGTGCTTCCTCTCATATTTCTCATGAATTCCAATAATAAATCCCATCAGTTTTGCTTTTAAAGTATATGCAGAATACAGTTATTTCTTTATTCCTCCATCATTTAAATTTTTGCTGTAACACCTGATTTGTCTCCTTGCTCTACTTTATGCTTCTGTTAGAGTCTGTTTTCTACACAGCAGTCATAGTGATTCTTTTCAACCTGTTGAATGATGTGATTGTATTTTCAAAGCTTCTGATGGCTTCCTGTCACATAGAATAAAATGCAAAGGTCTTTCCCCTGGGTGACCTCACTGTGTTTCCAATTATTCTCTCTCTTATTGTTTTCTAATCTAGCCCCACTGTTCTAGGCTTCTCTGCTGCTTCTTAAAGAAACCAAGAGTACTGCCATCTCAGAGCCTTTCTATTAGCTCTTCTCTGTGGGTGAGAAGCTTTTACTCCTAGGTACCCACATGGCTCCCTTTCTCACTTTATTCTAGTTTCTGACCACACGTCATCTCACAAGATAAGCCATATCTGACCATTTAAACTAGAATCTCTATCATTCTGTTTCCTCAGTATTCTGCTCTATTTTTCTTTATCGTCTTTATTGTTTTCCTTCATTTTACTTCAAAATACTTTTATTATTTTGTAATCTTATGCTTTAAACTTTTAAATGACACCTTACAGTTGTACCTATTTTTGAGGTACTATCTGATGCCTCAATATATGTATATATTGAGCAATGATCACATCAGGGATATTAACAAATCCATCACCTCAAATATTTCTTTTGTTGTGATAGGAACATCCAAAATCCTCTCTTCTAGCTATTTTGAATGTTGTTGCTAAGTGTGGTCAAGTCCAACTCATAGTGACCCACTTTTTAAGTCTTCCTCATATAATACTCGTGAAAATAGTCTGCAAATGTGAAAGGGTACTTAAAATTTTTAAGTTGTTATTATTTTCTTGGCAGTTCCATGTCAATATACTGCTGGAGTCACTTTTGAATGATCTTTAGCAAAATTTTACTTGCATGTGATGTTAATGGTATTGTTTTATAATTTCCACATTTGGATGGATCCCTTTTCTTAGGAATAGGCACAAATATAGATGTCTTCCAGTCAGTAGCTGTTTTCCAAATCTTTTGGCCAAGTAGCAACAAAATGAATCATTCCCCAATTCTGCACCAGGCACATGGTCATTTTTATGTTTAGGCCCATTGTTGCAGAGACTGTGTCAAACCATCTAGTTGAGGGTCCTTTTTTTTTTTTTTTTTTTTGTTGATCTGCCACTCTCTCAAACATCATGTCCTTAACCAAGGATTGGTCCTTCCTGACAATATGTCCAAAATACATGAGACACATTGGCCATCCTTGCTTCCAATAAACACTCTGGTTGCACTCCTTCTAGGACAGATCTGTTAGTTCTTTTGGCGGTCCATGGTATATTTAATATTTATCTCCAGCATCACAATCCAAAAGCATCAATTCTTTTCCTGTCTCCCTTATTCAATATCCAGATTTCACAAGCATATTATGTGACTGAAAATATGATGGCATGAACCAGGTACACCTTCATCTTCAATGTGTTGTTGTTGTTGTTAGGTGCTGTCAAGTCAGTATCCGACTCATAGCGACCCTCTGTACAACAGGGGAAACACTATTGTCAGTGCTTCTTTGCTGTTCACAGGGTTTTCAATGGCAGATTGATTTTTGGGAGGGGGTTGCCAGGTCCTTCTCCCAAGCCTACAGCTTCTGGTGTTCCCAGGCGGTCTCCCATCCAGGTACTAACCAGGCCCGACCCTGCTTAGCTTGTGAGATCTGATGGGATCGGATGCCACAGGGCTACAGCTGCAGGCTTTTTTCATCTTCAATGTAACAACAACTTAAAGTGGTCTTTGGCTATAACTTTTTTGCTAATGCAATGAGTCTTGATTGCGGCTTCCATGGGTGTTAATTGTAGAACCAAGTAAAGCAAAATATTGGACAACCTCAGTCTTTTCTCCATTTATCATGAAATTGCTTACTGACCCAATTGTAAGGATTTTTGCTTTGTTGATGTTGAGGAACAATTCATACGGAAGGTTGTGTTCTTTGATCTTCATCAGTAAATATTTCAAATTCTCTTCATTTTCAGCAAGCAGAGTTGTGTCATCTGCATAACAGAGGTTGTGAATGAGTCTTCCTCTATTCATTCCTCCCCATAAAGTGCAGCTTCTCAGATTATTTGCTCAGCATAGAAAATAAAGAGGTACAGTGAAAGAACACAGCCCTGATACACACTTTTCTCGACTATATACCAAGCAGTGTTTCCTTGTTCTATTCGAATGACTACCCCCTGGTCCATGTACAAATTCCTCATGAGTAGAATTAAGTGCTCTGGCATTCACACTCTTTGAAGTGTTATCCATAATTTATTATGATCCACACAGTCAAATGCCTTTGCATAGTCAATAAAACATAAATAGACATCTTTTTCACATTATCTACTTTTGGCTAATATCCATCTGACATCAGCAATGATGTCCCTAGTTCCACTCCCTCTCCTGAATCTGGCTTGATTTCCTGGCAGTTCCATGTCAATATACTGCTGCAGTCACTTTTGAATTATCTTTAGCAAAATTTTACTTGCATGTGATGTTAATGGTATTGTTTTATACTTTCCAGATTTGGGTGGATCCTTTTTCTTAGGAATAGGCACAAATATAGATGTCTTCCAGTCAGTAGCTGTTTTCCAAATCTTTTAGCCAAGTAGCAATTTTCCAAATCTTTTGGTATAAACATATTAGCACCCCCAGTGCTGCATCTGTTTGTTGAAACATCACTATTGGTATTCCATCAATTACTGAGCCTTGTGTTTCACCAGTTCCTTCAAGGCGGCTTTCACTCTTTTTTCACTTCTTTTGTCAATACTGTTGGTTCCTGATCATATACCACCCCTTGAAATGGTTGATTATCTACCAATTCTTTTTTGTATGATAGCTCTGTGTCTTCTTTCCATC